>MNCI01014708.1:99154-121721 GCA_015680685.1 Gnetum montanum | reverse complement strand
AGAACTGGAGCATTTACAAAAGGATCAAGTCTGGTGGCGTGGCTATGGATAAACAATGGAAGGCACAATCTTACCATTGGCAGTAACATGCTTCATTTTCTTTCTCTCTCATTCTCTAAAAGCTATCAAATAGAGGCTTGTATGTCATTTATGTATGAGTGTTCACCACAATGATCATGAACACTAATGTTGTAATATGCTTATTGATTCGTTCATTGGGCACGTTGAGTCTGTCATTCCATTCCATAGTCACTTGTTAGTTAGTCAATAATCCCATACCTTCCCAATATTTTATAAAGAACTTGTTTTTTTTCTTCTATACTCAAGGATGAGTTTTCATTTAGTCATGGGGGTATGATGAGAGAATTTACTCTAATTATTAGAGTGGTTACTCTAGTGGTTACTTTAGTAGTTATTCTAATTATTAGAGTGGTTACTCTAGCGGTTGCTTTATCAATTATTCTAATTATTAGAGTGGTTACTCTAGCGGTTGCTTTAGCAGTTATTATAATTATTAGAGTAGTTGCTCCTAAGCCTATAAATACAGTGTCAAGGTGCAAAATTGGAGGAAGTCTTTCAGCAGTCAAGTAGCAAAACTTTTGCAGTCTGTTTGAAAGTTAGAGTATTTTTCAAGTGCCCACAGTAGGAGGTCTAAGTGTGGATAGATCTTTATTTGAGTATTGTGTACCTGAGCACACCTTGTGTACGACAATAAAGACGAGCTCTTCGATTTATCCTTATAGCACTTGAGATTTGTTTTCTTACGCATTTATTTTATTTTATTTTCTTATTCATTTATTCTATTCTATTTTATTTTATGCACTTTACATTTCTATTATTAGCACAAAAATTCATTTTGATCAATTAAGCAAATCGTTAAATTACACAAGCATGATCGCTTTGAGCATGTGTGTAATGCTTGGTAACCTAGTAATGATTAGTGTTTGGTAATCCCAGTAGTGTTGCACTAGTTCAGGATGTGTACGACAAGTGGGAATGGATGCTGGTGTTAGGATTAGTTAGAACTTAGTTAATGAGTAGTTAAGTTAAATTAGTCACCTAGTTATCTCTCTCTTTCCCTATTAGCACAGGACATAAAAACATAAAAGATATAAAAATCATATGCCTCAAGCTTACTTAACCATACAATCATGACATACAAGTAAGTTTGGGAAGACAACGATCAATCAACTTATCCTTGTTCTACAAGGGCGCATAGGCACTTCGTCCTTGGAATTTGACCAGATCATGAGTGAAACGCTCATATTTGTATGGTTGAGCGTAAGGGTACCTTGCCACTCATAAAAAATTATTTGGATTTTTCCAAAACTTGAGCATATAGAAAACCAAAACTAGTTTAGCACAAATAAAAATTTCCATAACTATTCTTCCAATGTAGTTTGTAATGCTGATCTTGTTTCATACATCATAACTTTAAAAGTTCTTTGTAATGATAGTTTGTGTTACCTTTCACACTTGCAAACTTACAAATTTTCTTAGTTATTTTCATGTACACTACAACTTACTTGCACTTTTTCTAAACTTCATAAGATATGCTAGAGATTCTTCTTAATTTTTTTTTATTTTTTGCTATTATAGTTGTAGTTTCATAGGCTACAACTTTTGTACATTGTGAAGCTTCTACAAGCTATGAATTTTTGTATGCTAAAAATTTTGTATGCTATGAAATTTCATACACTTAGAAACTTACAAGCTATCTAAAACATTAGGAAAAAAAATAATTAAAAAATTAATTAAACTAATTTAATAAGAGCATATAACATACTTGGCCAATCATTTGGTCTCACATACTTTATGCCTCTTTGTTGCTCTATTGTCGTGCCTCATAACATAGCACATTTGGCCTCTAACCAAGAAGTTTTTTGTATATACAATCCCAAGGATCCAATTGTGGTAGAATGTAGGTAGTCCCTTAGATAGGTGGGGCTAGAACTAGCTTACAAAAACATCATTGAGGAATATTACAACTTTATATGTGTCAAAATTCAAGCTAGATTGCTTATCCCTTGTAGAGAGTCAAAATTAAAACATTAGTTTGAAATAATTCATAAGAAGGGAAGGAGTATATTCCCTCACCTTATGACCAAGTCAAACTCATTGATTTTTGTATGTGTATGATGGTACAACTAGTATAACTAGAGGAGGCTAGTGAGGAGATTAGCTTAAACAAAAATCAAGGGGAACAAGATGAGTTTGAGGTGGAGTATGATCTAGATACTTTCATAAGGGATCTCTTATAGTGATTGTCCCTAGAGGAAATCATTCCAAACTCCACACCTTTGGTATCCTAGATGCATGAGATTTCCTAATCTATCCCCTTATATCTTACCATGTTTGGACCAACATTGGTTGTCGCAACATTTCAATCTTAGCCAGTGTCCCACTCTGCCTCCCTATTCATATTGATGTATTCTTACAACTCAACCTCATTTAGTATGATCATCATCGATGGTATCTACCATACCCTCTCCTTTCATCATCCCAACAAGCTCTTTTGTGGGACCCCAGGCTTCACAAGCCTCTCATACTTCCTTTTCTTCCTTTATCCCTTATGTGCTAACTCAAATCTTCTACTCCTTATTTAATCCACCTATGATGATAGTCATATAGCCTTTTTCATCTATAATAATTTCAATCACATAGCCTCAAGTCATTCATCCTTCCTCACAACCATTAGTGTAAACACCGCAGCCTATAGGAATGCCCCAAGTCCTAGGTCAAGCCTTCCAAATGAGCCAAGACCTTACCAAAGGGCTACGAAAGCTTAAAGCTAGCACAAAAAAATAGTGAAGGTCATGGATTTCTAGTAGCATGATCCTATAGGTCCTGTTGTTCCCCAAATAACATTACCTCTAGGAATATCTATACCAAGATTCATCAAATACAATGGTGAAGGAGGTCCCAACACACATATGGTTATCTTCAAGTTTGAGTGCCTCTTTTTTTAAGCTTGGCAACATGCAATATTATGCATTTTTCATATATTCATCAAGGGAAATAATTTAGATTGGTATCAAACCTTTCCTAGAGGTTCCATCTCTTCCCTTAAGAACTTAATAAATTAATTTGTTAACCACTTCAGATAAAAATTGAAGCTGGATACCAAATTGGACCAATTGATGAAGATGAGGTAGGGGACACTTGAGCTAGTTCAAAGGTTTATTTAGAGATGGAATTCAATGCTCAATGAGATTCTTGAGCCTATCTCTAAAATCCACCTACTGGCTATTGATGAGTGGCGAGTATCCTTTACGTCCAACCATACGAATCACAAGCGTTCAGGCATAATCCAGTTGAATTCTGTGGATGGGACTAGTTGTGCATCTAGATAGTTAAGCATTGATCACTAGTGGTAGCTTTGTCATGTATGGTTTAGTTCAAAGTGATGCATATGATTGTTGATGTTGTTTGACCTAATGCTACTCCTAACAAGAATAAAGAAATTAATTATTTAATCTAATTTACAATAGGGGGATAAATGCTAAACTAGCCTATAGGTGATGAGCATCCATTCCTAGCTTGCTGTACATGTCCCGAACTCACATATCTACTATTGGGATTACCAAGTGTTACCCTACTAGGTGAACCAAACAATAATGCTACTAGGATTATCAAGTGAATACATGTTTACACTTGAAACTAGTTGTGCTCATTCCACCAATTTATTAACTTGCATGAAATGTAGATATTAACTAAGTACATGAAGAGTAAATTGCATGGAAAGTAAATCTAATCTAAGTCAAAGTATTGCAATGAATAAGAATCAATCTCGATCTTATTGCCGTTCATGGGATGTGTATAGGTACATTACCACTTGAATAAGACACTATACAACTAACTTAGTTCTACACTATAGGCACTCACTAACTATTCTCTAAGACTATGGAATAAAACTACAAGAGTTCAGCTACTCTATTGACAAAAGAATGCCCAATACATGGAAGGAGCATGCATGTTTATAGGTGAAAATGGACACTTTGTTGGCAGGTATGGATCAACATGTCAAAACATGTGTTGATGAGATTGTATCGATGCAACTGCGTCAACGCGATCTCATTGACATAGCCAAACAATACTTCATCATACCCTCATGACTAAGTAAAATATTGTTCTTGAGTTAAGAGGATAGGATGAAGCTTTCTTTACAAAAAATTAAGAATGATGAGATTATTGACTAACATTAACTACTGATTGACTTTGAGTGTCACATTACAAAATTTTATTTAATTGAATGCATATAAAATGACAAAAAGACTAGATAGACATTGAAGATTAAAAAATTTGCACAGGTCTTCAAAAATCTTCTAAAGGTAATTCTTCTTGTTGCCACTAGTAGTGGTAGACTTCCAACCTTAATTGTTATGTTGATGCTTGTTTGGTTATGCATAACATTCTTGAAGGATGGATTGAAATTTCTTCTCATCATCCCATGGCTATAGTAATCATGTAATGTTTTAGCTATTATCCTGTATGTGCTACAATTTTTCCATGGGCATATCCTCTGTTGTACCTCTCTTGGCTTTGTTTTCATGCCTAGCAAAAGACATTTCTCCTTAGTCATTCCTTTAGCATCACCTGCAATCATTAAAGGATCAACATTAGTTTTGGTAAATTTTCCTTAATAAGTAACCCTGTTTGGATTTCTTATTTTGATTTAACCACAAGGTGATGATAGCATACAATGCCCAAGGCTATGAGGTAACTAAAATCATCAAGTTGTTCACATTATTTTGATCAATTACTATTAGTTATCACAATATTCAAAAATAGGATGTTAGAAAAAGTTCAAAAATTTCAAAGTTGGCATCCCTAGCCTCCATGACTAATAAGCCTAACTTTGGAGGTGCATAAGTTTCGAACAATAAAAACCCAAGCTATAATGTAGAAGATGGTCAAGAAATGTTTTGGAAGTTGAAGGATATTGAGATAGAGAAGTAGGAAAAATTAATTAAAATTGATGAGAAGTAGTTCCAAGAGCATGCATAAATTCAAAGAAACCATTACTAATGTTTTGGAAGATGTGATTGTTAGTTCAAAGCCATGATTAACAAACGTTATGCAAGTGGGTCCTTCCCAAAGTAGGCTCCTACCATAATGCCCTTGCACAACCACTTCTAGAGATGTTCATGAACATCTTAGAAGTTAAACGTAGATCATGTATTTGTTCCAAAGAACACACAACTGCCTTGATTGGAATGTTGCACTATACTATACAAAACCAAAATCTTCATAATTAGATGGAGCAATGAGGTGAATAATGGGATGAGAAGGGATTGCAAAGATTTGAATGTGAGGTACTTGACCATGTCCACAATAGGTTCGAATGAAAAATGTGATTAAAATGATTCGCATACCTATCTGTCCAAGGTTAGACTAAGTCCATACCATTAATAGTGATCTCACATTGATGTGTTTCCTCCTGCCTACCATTATGAGTCCACAACCACCTCAAAGAACAATCATCATTCCACTAAGAGAAAAAAAGAGAATAAGGAAGGACCTTAGTTAGCAGGGTGCCTTCAGGTATGGGTAACATGTCTTTCCAGCCCCATAACTAGTGCTTACATCCTATTATTGTGTCTAAGGGGTGTACTCTAAATTTCCAATATTGTTTTTTCCCTTTCTTTCTTTTTATTTTATTTTATTTTATTTTTTTCTTTCTCTCTTTTATTTTTTTTGAATTTTTGAATGGGAACCACACCATGCAAAGACTTTTAGCTTTCTATTATTGGTTGATGGGGGAGTGATGATACATTCCTAGAGGAGTGATAAACCACACAATGAAAGCCAAGAAGAGAACCCAACAAATCCCTTTGAGGTTGATGAGCGGTGAGGTACCCATACACTTAATCATATGAATTACATGTGTTCATGAGAAATCCGGTCAAATTCTGTGGATGGGACTAGCTGTAGCATCTAGAACGTTAACTGTCTTCCTAGTTGGACTAGTGGTAGCTTTGTCATGTATGGTTTAGTCCAAAGTGAGGTATATGATGTGGTTTCTAATTCTTTGCTATGCTACTTCTAATGATAGAAAGAGATAAATTGATTAACTAATGAATAATGGAAAAAAAGTCTAAATTGGCCTAAGGTGATGGTGTCCACTCTTAATCATCTGTACATGTCTTGGACTTCATGGAGTGACTTCTAGGATTACCAAGTGCACATAACTGGTTGTGTCAAGAAATACACCTCTAGGTGATCTATTTACACTTAAATGCTCGTGATTAAGGTGTACACATTTCACTTAACAATAGGAACAATAAATAAAAATAAATGAAATTGTTTAACTAAAGAAAGCATTAAATAATTAAAACAACAATATTAATTTAAGTGGATACTACAATGATGGAAGTAATCTCAATCTTTATTACCAGTCATGTAATGTGTCCAAGTACTTCATACTCAAGCAAAGGTGCCATGTGATTACAAACATCACACTAGGGCATGCACTAGGAATAACAAACTAGAAAGAAGAAACTAAAAATCGAAACTATCTATTACTACTTTCTAAGCTATCTCATTTGGAAGCCCAAGTGGAGTATTTATAGGTAGGGTCTAGATGAGGCAATGTTGTGTATCCAACATTTCTTATTAGCCCCAATGTCACATATCCAATGTCGGGGCCCATCAAATCTCAACTCATCATATCCCCATGACTAAATGAAAACTTGTCCTTGAGTTAAAATGTGAAACAAGTTCTTTACAAATATTGACTAACTCAAACAATGAATAAAATAGTTGATGCTTAGCATGCCGTAGTAGTGCAGCACAAAAATGGGACACATTAAAAATCAAAAATAGGATTGGGAAGCTCATGTGATGCTTGGAGGTGGTGGCTCTTTCATTGGTTGCTTCCCTTTATCGTTAGGCCATTGAAATTTGTAACAGTTGAGCAAGGCCTACAATTTTTCCTCCTCCGTTCTTGGGTCATGCACTATCAAGGCTATTGTGCCAATGTGTGCTAGCATCGGTACATCCCAAGGATAAGGAAATTGTAGAAAAATTTTATTTGCTTTTGCGTACCATGCTGCAAATTACTATCATTCTTCCTTGAAAGTCCTAGCTTTATCTCTTAGATCATGATAATTTTTCAATCACCAAGCTAGGTTTAGGGCTACATCTTTATGTCCCTGGTAGTTAGCTTTGACCACCTCTGATTCTGAGTTTGCCATTTGTAACTTTTGCAAAGCATCCTTCCAATTTGCAAACTCTTTCTCATACAATGTGTAGGTGGTTACCACTTGCTTCTCTAACTTGCTTCGAGGACGACCTGCTGTTACCATGGCAAGGTTGGCATATCTAAGGTTAGCCAACACCATGTATTCCTTCAAATCTTCTATTTGCAAGTCCTTATTTTTAACTTCCACTTGTTGGACCATGGCATAATTGTTCAAAATGGCCTGCCATTCAGAATTTTGTGCTACCAAGGAGTTGATGTGGGCCTTGGCCATTTGATTCTATTCTCATTAATTTCCTTATACATTCCAACTTGGTTATAGAAGTGTTCTTATAACTTCTCATGTTTCTTGGCCTCGTACTACCACGCATTGATCTCAATTACTGTCTTTTGATGAATAGCGTGTACCTCCTCCATAGAGAGGGTTCTATTTTCTTGGGCCAATCTACTCATATCTTGGTTGATGCTCACCAGTTGCTCTCTTAACTGGTGGACACTCTTTTCCAAATTGTTCTTTTGCTTCTCCAGTATGGTCAATCAGGCATTCTCTACTGCGAGCTACTTGTTCTATTCTTGGATGATGATTAATGCCTTTTTATATGTGTGAGATTGTGCTTCTACAGTAGAGGCATTCTAAAACACTGTCTCCTTTTCTTGATCCATAGCTACTCTCTCCTTCACTAGCTTGGCTAGCTCTTCTATCTAGAATTGTTCTAGTTGGTCAAGTGTGACACATTAGGCATGATCCCATTGTTTGGCATGCAAGGCAGCCATCTCTTCTTATAATCTTTATACTTTAGATTTTGCATGTTCTACCTTGACCTTAGCCATGACCAAATTTCCTTTGGTGGTGATGAGGTCTGACTGTGTTGCAATGACATTGCTTTTGATGTCAAATAGAGTGGTCATCACTTGACCTATTTGCAACAAATGATCAAGCATGTCCTCATGCACTATAGGAGTTATTGAGGTCCTAGCTAGCATTTGTGCATCTCTATTTCCTACCAGATTAGTTAGAGGCACAACAAGAATATTAAATGACTCCTTGATGTAATCAATGATCACCTTTGCTACGCCCACTGCATCCTCATGTTGTAGCACCATAACTATGATGCCTTCGCTAGTTTCCAAAGTGACTTGAAAGGATGTAGCATTTCCAAAGATCTGGTATGACCATTGGGATTCCCCTCCTCTAGACTGAATTGAGATCTCTTCCCTTGTTGGATTGGTTGATATGATGGGCTGCAGGACATCATCTATAACTAGAAAGAGATTGGCCTCATCCTCACTTCCCTAGCTAACAATTTCAAAAATTCTCTGCAGGTGGCTCATTGATGGTCTATAATCTTGTAGTGGTAGTGGTAGAGCTTATTCTTGCGAGTGTTGCTTAGGCTCTTGTTGCATTCCAATTCTTAGTTCTACCTCCTTTTCAGCTTCTTGCTCCTCACTAGAATCTTTTCTTGGTGCTATAGTTTTGAGGAGCTCTAAAAAGGAGGCATGCTAAGCCTTTCAAAGGACATCTTTGGTATATCCTAAAATTCTTGCATGCTTGCACAACTTTTTGATCAGATAGGGGAATAGAAGTGCTGGTCTCCTTGACTTTGTTTCTTTGAACCATCATTGAATTTCTGTGAAATAGTACTAGAGAAGGTTAACTAAAATTTTTTCCATCAGAATGATGCTTCCCCTAGCCACATAGGTGGAAATGTGATTGAGCCCTTTGGTGGAAAATAGATGGTATGTCCCAATCTTGAAGTAGGTTTTCTCTTCCAAAGTCATCTCATTGTATGACTTATCTTCTTTGCTGTATGCCTACCTCAGCCATAGTCTCTTCATTTCGGGGTCAGATCTAGTGGACAGGTGAGCAACCTTGGTCCCTTCATTGGGTAGGTTGAGAGCTGTAGTTATATCTTTGATTACATAAGAGACATTCACCCCACAAATATTCATAGTTCACAGTGGCACCTTCATCCTAATTGTGCTAGAATTGATAGACTTCCTCCAGGTACCATTCACCATTGTCTGATAGGATCAGCCACAATGGGAATGCTTTGAGTTATGTTAGCATTGCTTTTGGGGCAAGTTCCACTAATGTTTTGAAGTTCATTTCCACAATGATTGAGGCCAATGTGAACTTTTCCAAGATGGTAGCAAGGTAGTGAAGGGACAACATGAAACGTTGTCCTTGTTCAGGAGCTGGTACTTCTATTGCCTTTCCTTAGGCTAATTGCCCAGTAGTAGGGGCCTTTTGATGGATGCTAAATGATTGGGCTCCTATTCAACATGTTCCTAATGTTCTCCTTGCTAACCATGGCTACCACGTGGATGCTTAGTGGCTCTTTGTGAGGGTTTACCCTGAGCGCCTCTTTTTGGGGCCATCTGCAATCAAGAAAAAACCAAGTGTTACCAAGGTTATGTTTATTATCATTAATCCATTCATACCTTACTCATAGCCTTAGTTCATTAAGCTAATTATGCATATGATTGTAGGGTTAAGAAAATTTTCACGAAAAATCCCCCAAAAAGTGTCTATCTCTTTCTACGATCCATTGCAACTAGTTCCTTTTTCATTATGTGGCTTAAAATAACGGTTATAGGCCTAAGGGTTAGAGAAATTAGATGTCTGGCACTATTGTTAATGATTTTTCATTATAAGTCCTAATGGTTTTAACATTCTTACCCCTATGATACCTTCTAGGCGATGGAAAATTTTAATAAATCAGCACAAGGTTCGCACACATGCACCCTTCCATGACTAAGTTGAACATGCTGAGTTCAGATAGATTCAAATGGTATGGAAATTGAAGAATTAGAGAGCTAGATATCGCAAGTGGAAGATGGAGGAATAGAGCTCTAAGTTGTGAGAAAAAATTACAACTCCCCTAGTAGAAAATGAGAGAAATGAAGTTTATGTTGCACGGGGGTCAACTATATATACTTTCTTTTAGACCCAACATCGAGTACATGACGTCATGTACGCGATGTTGGGTCAGACTCAACGTTGAGTACACAATGTTGAGGTAAAATTTTTTTGATTTTTATGGGGATAATAAGCATGCAAAATGAAGCTCTAGGATTGATTGGAAGGTTGAAAGTTAAATTTTTCATCTTGGGTAAGTGGATAAGGAATTGGAGGCACCAAAAGTAGGATAAGGAGAAGTCATCAATGTGAAAAGTGTTAGAATGAGCAAGAAAAAGGGCATTAAAAGCATGATTGTGGGATAGATCATGTTCATGATAAGGGAAAAAATAAAATATAACAAATGGAGTGCATGGAAGGTGAAAAATGAGGTGGTCATGTTAAACAAGTACAAGTCACAAAAATTACACAAGTGGATCCTTCCCAAAGTAGGCTCTAGCCTATGATGCCCTTGTGTAACCATGTCTATAATTTCCATAGGCACTAGAGGAGTTGAATGTAATGAATACCTGTGAAACAAAACACACATGTTAAAACCACCAAATTGACATAACAACTCTATGTTGCACAAAACTACAAGTTATGAGCATCCAGAAAACAAGATGAGATGGACTATAGAAGGGATTGCAGAAATTGGGACATGAGGTATCGTACTATGGTCAAAATGAAACTATGTATGTTATTAATGGTTAAGTAACCATGTGTCCTTTGTTCCAAGATTCAAACCAAGTTCAAACCACCTTTCAATGACACCACATCATTTCATCCCATTGATAGACAACCATGAGACTATCAAAGTTGTAAGGAGTAACATCACTTGGTGTTTTGTCCAAGGGAGGAGCATTATTATGGCACAATTATTATTTTTTTGATGGTTTTGAGAAGTTGCCAACCTTCAAGCATGGGTACATGTCTTTCCAGTGGGATCTACAGAAGCTTATTTAGTGCCATGTGAAGTTGCTCTTACTCTCATTTTCATTAGATCTATAAGGATATGGTTACAACCTCAGCAACACAATAGAACTCATAGAAGTTGCCAAAGAGAATCCAAAAATCCCATTGATGTCACACCCTTTACATTCCTTCTCCATCCAGACATAATGATTATGAAGTTATTTAGAGTTTGGATGATGAAAAATATTACCATCATGACCAGAGCAAGAACCTCTTATTAATGGAATGGGTGGATGGATGTCGTGATCTCAATGTCTGAATAATCAATTCCTTGTGACTCAATAACATAGAGAAAAACCTCACCTTAATGGGTAACATGATCAATAGCAAGATTACATACAAAGAAAAAAATTAAAATAACAACTAGAAAAAGTAGAAAAAGTTATGAAAATGATAAGAAATTGTAAAACAAAAATATAAAAAGCACTTAAAAATATTGAGAATTAGAATGGGGGGTATCCCTCATGACTAAACATTTAGTCATGGCTAGGATTAGTAAGTATATGAATAGGATCCATGCATGTATGAAATGTTGGAAACCCTTCATGCCCTAGCTACTGGGTGTCTATTGGGGATGTGGTGGCTGGGTAGAAAAATTGTTGGTCACACACGTAATTATTATATGTATGGTGGGTTAGGATATGAGGTGTGTTAACATTATGGATGATTGGCCCATGATAGCATCCCTGAGTATGAGATGGTATACATGGATTTAGTTGTCTTCCCATGTTGGTAGATTCATTGGTGAGATGTGGGATTGAAGTACTAATAGATGGTGGCCTTTGTGTATAGTCAAAAGATGCTGGTTGAGATAGGAAAGGTGGTGCACCATATTGACATTATGCTCACTTAGTTGATGTAGTGGGTTCATGCGTGGTTTGTTTTGGCTTATGACCTTTCCTCTAGAAGGGACATTTTTGACATTGCGGATGGGACCCACTTGTGTTAGCATGTCTATGCACAGTTGTAGCATACGTGACACTTATTTGTTAATGTTGGGGTGTTGGGCCTTCCTTAGTTAATGATGATGACGTATAAGGAGGTGGATGATGAGAATATCAATGGTAAGTTGAAGCATAAGAAGTGCATGGTGGTGATCCTTTAGGGGACATCATGTATTGATGATACTAGGGAGAGTGGTAGTGGAAATTGGAAGTGGAGGATTCTGAACTAGTTGGAGAAATAGGATGTTGAACATAATATCCATGAGGTTTTGGTAGATGTGGCTAATGTGATAGTGGCCTTCCCCATGACTGTGATTGTTTCCATTGTGGTTGAGGATGTTGAGGCTAGTAATAAGTCCTGCTAGGATGGTATGATCAGTTGTGGGACTATCTAAAATTACCTTGTGGGAGAAGAAGTCTCCCAAGCATGTGCTTTTGAGAAAAATTTGGATTTAAGGCACCTATCCAATACTCCTATAGATGTAACAATATGAGGCATTGGCCCTTTGGATGGTCATATATGCATAGGTTGCATCCATCATCTTCATCTGTGGTGGAGTCTTTAGCCTCACTTTCGTCAACCACTTTTCTTGTCTATCGAAAATTGTTCCTAACTATTTCTTGGTTCAGTGTCCTCTGTTGATTGTGATCACATGGCTTGTGTTGCATGAGCTTCTCTATGACCATCTCAATAAGAGTTGTAACATTGTCATTTACCCATTTGGACATCCTATTAAAATTTGCTTCTAAATCATCCAAAGACTTCTTTATTGGTAAAGTCTATTGTGGGATCACCTTATCAAAGGTAGTTTTGTTTTCCTTATCATAAATTTGGACCTTCTTCTATTGAAGAGTTGGGTCCCATTAATGTTTTTCAACATTCTTGCATTTACACATTTCTCCTTCTTTTGTTGCCATATGCTTTATGAGGTCTTTGATTTGATGGGCTTGGATCTCGTATAGTTCCCCTAGGGCAGACATCCCAAGGGTCACCCTTGTTTCATTACAAAGCCCATCTATGATGTGATAAAGTTGCTCTTCCTTGAAGAAACCATGGCCTGGGCATTGATTCAGTAAGGCATAATATCTATTAAAGGCCATGTTTAAGGGTTCATGTTATTCTTGTTTCCAATCTTGGATTTTTCTCCTTAGATTGGACACTCTTTTATAGGTTTGGTATCTCTTGTTGAAAGGTTCTAACATTCTAGACCATCGTCAAATTGAATTTGGTTTCAATGATCTATACCACACTTTAGCTCTATCAATTAGTGTCCTAGGAAAGAGCTTATGCTTTTGCCATCCATTTTCAATGTTGTAAAAAGCACAGGCATCATTGAAGGCTTGTAAATGATGTTGCAGATCCAAATTATAGCCTTCTACAAATTTAGGAATATTAGTCATGTCAAGCTTGGGTAAATGACTCTTTTTACAATGCTTGTGAGATATCTTAATGGACTTTGTGATATGAATTAGACTCTTAGTGGCCAATAGGGGTTCATCATTATCAAATAGATTGTTAGGGAAGTTCCTATGTTCACGGTATCCTCTTTAACTCTTCCCATGGATTCAGTTTTGGTTTTTAGTCTGACCCTTTAGTGGAGCTCTATCTCTATACCTACGTTCATCTTCATTAGGACTAGTTGTTGAAGGGGAAGAGGAAGATGAGGTATTGGCAAAATTATCATGGCTTTTATAGTATTCCTTGGGGTCTTTTAATTTATTTATTTTGGTTTTGAGGAGGTTTTAGGCCTTGAGGCCTCCCCTAGTCTAGGACCTATGTCATCTCCTCTAAGATTATCTGGCTTAGGTGAATGTAGTCTTTCAGTGTCGTTACAGTGGTCATGGTCATAAGAAACCCCTACATAAGGTTGATCATATATTACATATATCTTTCTCATCATATATTACATTGTTTCTTCAATGAATGTGTTCACTATATTATGCATTGTCCCTTTCGTGTAAGAGAGACATTGTTCTTAGTTTATGGTATGTGTGAGTGAATAGCTTTTGAAAAATATATCGTTAATTCCTTTTACAATGATTGTGTATAATATAACTAACCTATAGAACTAGCACCATCCCTAGCAACAATGCCAATGATGAGTGGTGAGGTACCCCTATGCTCAACCATATGAATTACAAGCGTTCATGTGCAATTCGGTTGAATTCTATGGATTGGACTAGTTGTAACATCTAGATTGTTATGCCTTGATCATAGTTTGCTATCTTTTCACTTGGACTAGCGGTAGCTTTGTCATGTATGGTTTAGTCCAAAGTGAGGTATATGATGTGGTTCCTAATTCTCTACTATGCTACTCCTGATGACAAAAAGAGATAAATTGATTAACTAATGAATAATGGAAACAAAGTCTAAATTAGCCTTAGGTGATGGTATTTGCTCTTAATCGCCCGTACACATCTTGGACTTTGTGGAGCTACTTCTGGGATTACCATGTGTACGTCCTTGGTTGTGCCAAATGATACACCTTTGGGTGACCAAGTATTTACACTTAAA
This sequence comes from Gnetum montanum, assembly GCA_015680685.1. Taxonomy (NCBI): domain Eukaryota; kingdom Viridiplantae; phylum Streptophyta; class Gnetopsida; order Gnetales; family Gnetaceae; genus Gnetum; species Gnetum montanum. The sequence goes on along the minus strand of MNCI01014708.1, from coordinate 107,187 downwards.
TGTTCATGATTAAGGCATACACATTCCACTTAACAACAGGAATAGTAAATAACAATAAATGAAAATGTTTAACTAAAGAGAGTGTTAAATAATTGAAAAAATAATATTAGTCTAGGTGGATGATGCAATGATGAAAGTAATCTCAATCTTTATTGCTAGTCATGTAATGTGTCTAAGTATGTCATACTCAAACAAAGGTGCCATATGATTACAAACATCACACTACGGGCATGCATTGGGAATAACAGATTGGAAAGAAGAAACTAAAAACTGAAACTCTCTATTACTACTTTATAAGTTATCTCATCCAAAAGCCTAAGTGCAATATTTATAGATGAGGTCTAGATGAGGCGACGTCAGGTATTTGACGTCGCTTATTAGCCCTAACGTTGGGTATGCGATGTCGGGAATTCAATGTTGCGTATCCAATGTCAGAGCCCATCAAATCTCAACTCATTAGAGGTCACATCCTTTGTCATTTCCACTTGGTTATTTCCTCTTTCTTCAAGGTACAATGATTATTGATTGATTTTAGTTTCATGAGAGAAGAATCAAATTGCTTTCATGACAAAGAACTTTTTATTTAGAGAATTGGAGGGATGGATGAGGTGGCCTCACTGCCTTACACAATTACTTACCCAATTACCTTGATAGCATAGAACAAAAACCTAACATATAACTTTAACTTCTACATCATGAATGGCAATATTATTGTCAAAAACATAAAAGACATTTATAAAACATAAAGTAAATGACTCAATAAAATAGAAAAATATAAAGAAATGGAAAACATATGAAGAATAAAAAATTTATGGAAGAAATAGGAAAATGATAAAAAATTGTAAAACAAAAAAGGGTGAAAAATACTTATTAGTTCTTGAAATAGAATGGAGCATCTCTCCCATGACTAAACTTATGACCACACATTTAAGAGATGGACTAAACAATCCCTTGGTTATACGCCACTGGTTTCCCATCTATTACCATTATTGATATAATTAATCATGTGGTAGCACATCTAACATTGGTGATAGTCTCATTTGGATTATTTAAAGACATATCTTCATCTAGACTTGAAAGTATTTTTGTTTTAGGGTATCCAAATGTGCTTTCTTCTTCTTCTTGGTTTTCTATTTTAATTCCTGGGTCTTTGTGTTTAATATTCTCTTTTGGTGTATAATTAGAGTGTAAGATATCTGTGTCTAAGTCCTCTATTTGGTTCATTTTCTTAAGTTTAAAACTAATAAGCGGATTAGTTGCTTCCATGCATCTTTGAAATAATTTTATATTCCCATTTTCAAGCCATTGGATTTTTTTTTTTGGTTTAGTGGCTACTACATAAATTGGTTTTTGCTTACACACTTATTTTAAACTTTATGATGGGTCGGTATAGGGGTCAGGCTAATATTTCAAACTTTTGGCCTAGAACTACATCCTTTATCATTATTAGTGATGTATGAAGGTTTTTTTCTCTCCACAGTGATAGGTTTATCATTTATGTCTTGTGTTGGAGTAACGATTATTGTTGGCTTTTGCGTATGATCGGGAGACATCATTTTTGTGAGGAAGGATGTTGCACTAGATTCACCTTGTGCAAGTTTCAATGCACCAATAGGTCTAGGAGTTTTGCACCCATGTGAGCAAACCATCCTAAAGAAAAGACATTTTCGATGTTGTGGTTGAGATCTACTAGCATTATCATTTCCATGTATGTTCATAGCACAAGTGACATTCTTTCTTTAATGTTGTGATGTCAAACCTTGCTGTGTTATTGGTGGTGAAATATGGTGTAGGGAAGTATGAGAATATTGAGGATATGATGGAGGATGAGAGGCATGAGGTAGTGATCTAATGGAAGATGATATTCGGGGGAGTTGTAGTAGTGATTTGAGGTAGAGGAAGTAGAACTAGTTAGGAAAATAGGTTTTTGAATGTAATATCAGTATGGGTCTGACTAGCAGTAAGGGTAGTGTTGGTTTGATGATGGCCTCTCCCATGATTGTGATTTTTGCACTACTTTTGATAGTAGTTTTGAGGCTAATAAGAAGTCCCATTAAGATAGTACGATTTGTTGTAGGATTGTCTATAATTACTTTGTAAGTAAGGTAATTTTCTAGGCATTTGCTTTTGTATGAACTTGGGATTCAAAGAAAAAGCCCAATGCTTATGTAGATGTAACATGACTAGGCAATAGCCAATTAGATGGTCATATGGGAAAATGTCACATCCATCACTTTCTTTTATGGTCAAGTCTATAGCCTCTTCTTCTATATCCATTTTCTCTTTTTGCCAATAAGTGTTCCTACCTATTTCTTGGTTCCTTTTCCTTCTCTTGTTTTGATCACTCGATTTGTTTTGTGTTCTCTCTTCTCTATAGTTTTTACGTAAGTTGTAACTTTGTCATTCATCGACTCCCACATCTTATCTAGCCCTACTTCAAGCTCATCGATAGACTTTTTTATTGGTAAGGTTTGTTGTGAAATCATCTCATCTAGAGCTACCTCTTTTTCCTCACCATAGATATGGACCCTCTTCTTCTAAAGAGTTGGATCCCAATTATATTCCTCTACATTCGCTCATTTACATGGCTCTCCTTCTTCTTTTTCCACCTGCTTAATTAGCCTTTGTATCTAGTGGGCTTTCAGTTCATATAATTGACCTTGGGCATAGATTCCAAGGTTCTCCCTCGTTTGATTATGAAGCCCATACATGATGTAGAAAATTTGGTCTTGTTTAGAAAAATCATGGCCTAGACATTTATGTAGTAGAGAATAGTATCTATCCAAGGCCACATTGAAGGATTCATGTTTTTCTTGCTTCCATCCTTGGATTTGTTTTCTTAGGTTTGACACTCTTGCATAGGTTTGGTATTTCTTGTTGAAGAACATTATGGACCACTAATGGATGGAATCTGGTTCCACTGATCTATACCAACTTTTAGCTTTGTTTATTAATGCCCTAGGAAAGAGCTTAAGCTTTTTTCACTTGCGTTCAATATTTTGCAAGATGTAGGCATTGTGGAAGGCTTGTAAATGATGTTGTAGATCAGAATTGTAGCCTCCCCTAAATTTAGGAATGTTGTCCATATCAAGCTATTTGATGTGACTATCCCTTTGATGCCTTTGGGATATTTGAACTACCTCCCTAATCTATGTCATGCCCCTAGTAGCCAACAAGGGTTCATCTTCATCAAACATGTCATGGTGATAATCTTTATTTCTATTTAATTGATAGTAATGATCTTTTCTATGCTAATTTTGGTGTCTTTAATTTTGCCCTTGGGTTCGATTTTTTTCTTTATCTTGACCCCATAGTGGAGATTTATCTTTGTATCTACATTCATCTTCATTAGAACTAGATGTTGAAGGGGAAGAGGAAGATGAGGAATTGGGAGAATTGCCATGACTTCTATATCTCCCCCCATGGTCCCTTGATCTATATTTTCTAAGTTTAGAGAAGGTCCTAGTCCTTGAGGCCCTCCTTGTTCTAGGACTTTCTCCATCTTCTCTGGGATTATCCATACCAGTTGAATGTAGTCCTTGTGTGTAGTATGGGTTGAAATGAACATATGAAACCCCTGCTTGAGCTTGTTCACTCCAATTCTCTTCAATATAGAACCTACCATTTTTCCTATGAGTGTTTTTATCATACAATGCATTATTGGTCCTATGCGAAGAAGATATGTTTTTATTCGATAATGTATGTGATTTAAAATATTAATAGTTTTAGAGAGATAAATTGTTAATACCTTTACAGTGATCGTTTATAATAGAACTAATCTAGATAACTAGCACCATCCTTGATAATGGTGCTAATGATGAGTGGTGAGTACCCCTTATATCCAACCATAAAAATCACAAACATTCACGCATGATCCACTTGAATTCCATGAATGGGATTAGTTGTACATCTAGATCGTTAAGCATTGATCACAGTTCACTGTCTTTCCACTTGGACTAGTAGTAGCTTTGTGATGTATGGTTTAGTCCAAAGTAAGTCATATGATTGTTGATGTTGTTTGACCTTATGCTACTCCTAAAGAGAATAAAGAAATTAATCATTTAATCTAATTAACAATAGGAGGATAAATGCTATACTAGCCTATAAGTGATGAGTGTCTATTCCCAGCTTGCCGTACATGTCTTGAACTCACATATCCACTATTGGGATTACCAACTGTTATGCTACTAGGTGAACCAAGAAATAATGCTATTGGGATTACCAAGCAAATACGTGTTTATGTTCAAAACTAGTTGTGCTCATTCCACCAATTCATTAACTTGCATGAAATGTAGATATTAACTAAGTTCATGAAGAGTAAATTACATGGAAAGTAAATCTAATTTAAGTCAAAGTGCTGGAATGAATAAGAATTAATCTCAATCTTATTGTTGTTCATGAAATGTGTCCAGGTACATTGCCACTCGAATAAGACATTGTACAACTAACTCAGATCCACACTATGGGCACTCATTGACTATTCTCTAAGAGTACAGAAAAAAATTGTAGGAGTTTGACTACTCTATTGACAAAAGAATTCCCAATACATGGTAGGAGCATGCGTGTTTATAGGAAAAAGAAGACACCATGTCAATGGGTACACATCAATGCATCAAAACACACATTGATAGGATTGCATCAACATGGCTACATCGACATAGACAAACGATGCTTCATCAGCTATCTTCAAGGGAGTGGTAAATGACTTAATCAAGTCAAATCTCTACTACTTAGAACCATGTTTACTAAGCTAAGATTTTTTGCAAACTAAAAACATCAAGGAAGTGATTAAGGCCAGTAACGATCTAGCCTACGTGGCCTATAAAAACCAACACATAAGAAGGGATAGGAAGAGAACTAAGCATGAACACATAATAGTGGTCATAGTATCCAAGGATACAAGACAAGTAGAAAGGTGGGGATCATTGCCATGCAACACATCTTTTAACTCATCTCAACTATTTACCTCCTATGCTCTAAATCAACCAAGACCAAATTTTAAGTGAAAAGACCAATCAAAGTACACAAGGCTACCAATGAAGCCTTTGAGCTTCTAGAACAGTTGCTTAAAGATAACTATATGCAACATAAGTAATTGTTTGAGGAAACTTGTAAGAGGGATGATCATTGATGAGTCATGAACTGGTGGCTGTGATATCACACCCATGATATCATGTACACGATATCCCAGCCTGTCTCCTCATCTATAAATAAGAGGTAGGAAGTTTTGGAAGAGAGTTTTTTGTTTTAAGTTTTCTTTAAGTTTTAGTATTAAGGTAGGAACTTTTTATTAGTTTTTCCTCTCAACCCTTTCCCCCAGTGCATGCTCGGAGTGTGATGATTGTAATTGGATGACATCCTTATGCAAGTGTGACGTACTTGGACATGCACATGACTGACAATAAAGATCGAGACTACTTCATCATTGCAGCATCCACTTAGCTTAATTATTTAATTATTATTGTTATTTATTACTTTCTTAGTTAATATCTCTCTACCCTTATCTCCTAGTAACGTGGAATAAGTATGACTTAATCATGAGCATTTAAGTGTGACTACTTGGTAACTCAGTAGCGTACCTAGGCCATGTGCTTGGTAATCCTAGTGGTAGTCATGCACGAGGTCTAAGATGTGTATAGATGATTAAGAAATGGATGATCATTACACTTAGGCTAGTTTAGATTCTCTCTCACCCTCTCTCTATCCTAGCTTAGTTAATATTATTTCCCATCATACCTAGGAGTAGCATTAGTGTAGGAACACATCATACACCTCACTCTGGACTAAAACATACGTGACAAAGCTAATACTAGTCCAGGTGGGAAGACAACGAACTGCAATCTATAAGTAACTATCTAGATATCACAACTAGCCCATCTATAGAGTTTGACCAGATCGTGTGTGAAACGCTCATATTCATATGGTTGAGTGTAGGGTTACCACGCCACTCATCATTGGCATCGTTGCCAGGGACGGTGCTAGTTATCTAGATTAGTTGTATCATACAAGGTCGTTATATAGGAATTAACGATATATCTTTTAGGAAGAAATAATTACAAAAAGTCACATAAAAATTCACACACAATTGCACAACCATGGCTCTCCTACAAGACTATGATAATGCCACATCTAGTGAGGCAATTCATTGGAGAACCAATGAATTATATGACAATGAAGATTGGAGTACACAATTCGAGGTGGGGGTTTCTTATAAACATAAATGAAGGTAGCATCATCCCAACGCATGAAAGCACAACTTACTCGACAACGATGAACCCCTGCTGGCCACTACAAGCCTAACGCAAATACAAGAGGTTGTTCGGATCTCCTGTAGGCATTGTAAAGAGAGCCTCCTACCCAAGCTCGATTTAAACAAATTTCTCAATTTCTTAGGAGGCTATGACTTAGATATGCAACAACATTTACAAGCCTTCTACGATGCCTGTGCAGGGAACAACATTGATAACGGTTGGCAAAAACTCAAGCTCTTTCCTATGACACTTGTTGGCCAAGCAACAGTACGATATAGATCGTTAAAACCAAATTTAATATGACATTGGCAAACAATGGTAGAACTCTTTAACGAAAGATATCAAACTTATTCAAGAGTGTCGACCTTGAGGAAACAAATCCAAGAGTGGAAACAAGCACAACTTGAATCCTTAGACATGACCCTAGAAAGATATTATGCACTGTTAAACAATTGTCTGGGCCATGAGTTCTTTGAGGAAAGGCTAATGTACCATATCATTGATGGGCTTTGTGATGAAATAAGAAAGACCCTAGGGATGTATTCCCAAGGTCAACTGTACGAACTACGAACCCATCAATTCCAAGAGCTTATTAAGTAGGTAGCAAAAGAAGAAGGTGAAATGGCTAGATGGGAGAGTGTTGAAGAACATCAACGGGACCAAAATCTCAACTTAACAAAGGTCCATAATCACAAAAGGGATAAATCAACCTATCTGAAGGAGGAGGAACCATCTTTGCTAGTACAACAATCATTAGAGGAAGTTGAGGCAAAGATCAGTAAGGTGCTAGAATGGATGCATAAAAAGTGTGAGGAATATATCAATATTATTGGAGATATATTTTTGACAACCTGAGAAGTAGAAAAAAATATCATTGGACAATCAGAAAGAAGGGATGAGGGAAATAAGAGCTCGACTACTAATCATATGTATGAATGCAACATTTGCTTGTACGATCACCCCAAGGGCCAATGCCCAATCTTGTTACATTTATATGAGCATTGGGAAACACGTTACACCCAAAGTTCGTACAAAGATACTGTATTCAATCACAATGGCAATAATCCCAGTCATGGGGGAAGCCATCCCTAAATTGGAGACACCCTTCATATCATCCAAATCCAAATGCTTAACTAGTCCAACATCCTGTTTCCCCAACTGGGTCAACATACTCTATCTCACCACATTATGATTCTCCTCAGTACTATCAACCCATGTTCTCAACACAACCACCACCTTGTGTACCTTACACTTCTCCTAAATTTCAACATTCTCATCCTTCCCCTCCTACATTGCCACCTACTGTTCCTGAAGTGTCTACACCATAGCAACAACCCACGAATGTTACTTGTGCTACTATTTCCAACAGTAGTGAGAGCCCTCCTCAACATCGAAGGCGTCCCTTCTTTAGACATGACCGTAGAAAGGGACAATACAGTTCCAAGGCGACTACATTCGCCAACTCAGCACGAGTCCAACACTATGGTGCACCCTTCTCTTTGAACCCAACACCTTGTGTTACTTCATCAGGGCCACCAATTAACACTCCAACAACCATACGGCCCAATGAATATAGCCATGTCGAGCGACATCTTGATCCTTGCATACCATCTTACAATCTCAAGTATCATAGTGGGTCAACTCTTTACCAGGGAACCACATCTTATAAATTGCCCCACTATGCTTACTATAATCAAGTGTGTGAACCCCAATGGGGTAAGTATGACCGAGTTTCAATGGTTCCAACATGCAAGGATCCTCATCTTTCATTTATTAATCCTT
>MNCI01014708.1:65740-87069 GCA_015680685.1 Gnetum montanum | reverse complement strand
CGAGCTTCTCTTATGTCAACCTCCTTTCATCGTTTTTAGCATTATCACCGTTGCAATCGTTTTCCCCTTGCTTTATGGTCCCTTGAATCAGATCGCTTTCTTTTACACACTTTGCATTGTTTTACTGACCCGTAAGTCCCTGTCTGATCGACAAGACCGTTCAGGGCGCCACGGATTCGCTTTCTCCAGCATAGCCCTCGCGTGGATCCGTGGCTAAAATTGTGTACGCTAGGGATTCGGTCGGTATTTTCCAGCTGCCGACGTTTTCCATCGTTACAGGCTGTCATAGGGATGAGGGGGATGTGCACTCTTGAGTGGCTTAACTAGTCCAGTCATGCACATCAAAGCAATGTGATAACTTACTGCTGCAATGGAATGCACCTTTGCACGACCGTCTCCAAGGCTTTGTCCTGCAAACACAACTCAGAGAGGACAAGAAAAATACAAAACATGATATGCAAGTGCAAATGCTAGATGTGAAGATGCTGCAAGTGCTGGATGCGAAGATGCTATGAAAGTGTCAGATGCTGTGTTAGTTACAAGTGCTCAGGAAACTAGTGAAGGTGCTAGGGCGATGATGCTACAAGTGTTCTGAATTCCACACTAATGGAAAGTGCTCCAAAAGAATCACCAGAATGGTGGGAGGTGATGATGGTGTGAGTGCTCCCAGGGCAATGGCAAATTTTTAGATCAGATTAGCTACATGCCAGTTTAAAGTCCTGGTAGACTATGAACCTAGTTTAAGGTTCTAGCAGACTGTGATGTGCTAGTTTATAGTCCTAGCAGACTGTTGGATGCTAGTTTAATGTCGTAGTGGACAGTGGATGTTGTGCCAATTTAACGTCATGACCCAAGGACGAGATGTTGTGCCAATTTAACATCATGACCCAAGGACGAGCTGTGACAGTTTATAGTCATAGTAGACTGGTGCTTACCTTGCTTATACAAGGTGCGATGCTGTATGCATAGTCACGTTGTGTGCCTACAAGATCCTACAAAAAACCAACTAGAAAGAAAACAACATCAAGTAACACTTGTTGTAAACAAGGTTAAAATGGATGAATGAAAGAAAAGCAATGTAAAAAAGTGATAGTTTTAGGCCATTCTAGGCTATAGACTAGTTTAGGGCCTTTTCGGGCCATGGGTTTTTGTAATTTCATGTTTTATAGTTTTCAGATGTAATGCGTAAGCTAAGTGGATGGATGCATGAACAAAGTAAAACAAATATGTGAACAAAATAAAATGCTTGATCTAAGTAAGTAGGAAAAATATAAATGCGTAGGCTAGTGCTATGTAAATGAAAGTCAAAAAATGCATGGGAAGTGGAGGCAAAGGGTAGGCAATCATTTAGCACATTTTTGGCCAAGGGAAGGTCTTTTTCATGTAGTTGCTTCCTAACTAGGCATCGATTAGGGAGCATGCAAGGCTTAGGATCCTCTGGGAGGCTATTGGCTTCAACCACTAGTTCGGGTGTTTTAGCCTTAGGTGCTGCATTGGTTGTTATAGGTGTACCACCAAGAAACTCTTCTTCTAAAACTTGTGCCATGTCTATGTCATAGATAGTCGAAGAAGAAGCGTTATCACCATGGATGATAACTTGACCACCTTCGTATGAAAGGTGGATTTCTTGGTGGATGGGAGAGGAGATGGCACATAGTTGAGCTAGCCAAGGCCTATCTAGAATCATGTTGAAACTTGGCATCTCTTCTATGACAGTGAAATCTGTACTAGTGGGGAATTGCTCTCCTATGACAAAGGCTAAGTTGATTGTACCCCTAACTATGGAACATGATCCATTGAAGGATTTTAGACATGTGGTTTTGGTTGGCCTAATTTCATTTGCTAGGCCTAGCTTGTCGATGACGAAGTACAATACTACGTTTGTTGCTATACCATCATCAACATGTACCCTACGGGTGGTACATTGTCCAACACGAATGCTAATGGATAGTGGAGCTATAGTAACCTCCCCTTGATCGGGGTTGACTTTGACTGGATTATTGTGAAAGGTTAAGGTTGTTGAACCCAATTCTTGTTGTGCAGGGAGCAACATTGTTGCACTGATGGATGCCTCATTTGCAGGGATGTCCTCTTGGATTTGTTCTTGTAGGATGAAGCCTAAATTCATCACAATGGTGCTACTCATCATAGTTGTGAATTATCATGAAACCTTGATATTCGATTAGCTTATCCAACTATGCCAAGAGTGTTTTCCTCACATTACTTCCGTTACTCCTCTTGAGCCATAATTCTGAATCCAAATTACAGCCTTTCCTACCTTGCTAATAGTGAAGACCTTTGTTTCACATTCATACATTATAGCCATGTGAAATCTTCTTTGACATGCTTTGACATTAAGTTAGTTGAGTGTAACACATCTCACTTGATGAGAAAAAAAAACCATGTTTGGCCTTGGAAATAAAACCCAATGAAGGTTTCACCCCTCAAATGAAAAAAAAAGAAAAAAAAAGGGAGAGATAGAATGAGGAGAAAGTAAATTGCCAAGAAAGCCAAGAGTCCAATGAAGAATAAAGATGAATCAATAGGCTCCAGAAAAATAAAGGGGAGAGCTTGATGACCAAAGAAGCCCATGAATGGAGTGTTGGTTCCTCTAACACATTATCGAGTAATTATGAGTGGAGTGTTAGTTCCTCTAATACATTATCAAGTAACTAGTAGTCCATGCATGAAGTATGAAGATCACTTCAATTAGTAAGCATGTCATTGCCATGTTGTGACAGTGATGTTAACACTTGGAATTTCTTGTTAGCCAAAATGACCATTTTCCATTAATTACTGTAGTCATTGATCTCATCCCAAAATCTTGACATCCCATCATGATCTTATTTCAGCACTATGAGCACTCCCTGGTAGGATTTGAAAACTACTAAATCAAGTGTGGAGAGAGAGCATTGGTGATGAACCTATGGTGATGTTTTTGCATTCTTTGTTGATGTCTCTTGGGTCAATTCTCAAAACATCAACAAAGAGGGGCCAATGGAACATCCCAAAGAAAATTTGTGTTATAATCTATAGCCAAAATTATTTTTAGAAAAAAATAAAGGCAGATGCAATTATCTTATTTTTCCCAAAAGTATTGCATTATGGTCCTGTATTACTAGAATTCAAGGTAGTTTTTAATGTAAAATATGAGATTTGCATCTTATACACTATAGATCTCATACATCCTAGATTGTGGAAGCTAAAAAACTATTCACAAGCTATAAATGCCTTTATCTCCTAGCTTGTAGAAGCTAAAAAATCCATGTATCCTAGCTTGAAGGGGTTAAAAGTGCTTCAAAACCTACAAAATTTGATATCTTAGTCTCATATGTTGAGCATTGCAGTTCCATATGTTGGATAACCTAAAAAGATAACATATAAGATTTTTGTTTTAATTTCATACATTGGACAATGTATAGAGGTAGCGTATGGAGAATAAAAATTAGCTAAAATTTCTCGTATGCTACATGGAGGTGTTCTAGGTACAAAAAAATGTGCTAGAAATCTGTCAACAATCATGGCAGAATTAACCAGTGACAAAAGAGGGATCCAAGGCTTATTTAAATAAAGAACTATTTCATTGGAAGGACTTTTAGAAAATTTACATCTAGATTGAACTTGAGACTTTTAGAGTAGTCCAGATACCCTAAGTCAAAAACCATTTTCTCTTCTAGTGTAGGTCACAATAGTAGAAAAATCTAGTGACGAGCAGTGTTTAAAGAGCAAATCGTATGGGATACTCAAGGATATACTTGGATATAGAACATATCCTGCTAGCTATATTAAGCCCCAAGCATTTTCTTTGAGCTCTTGGACATTAGAGTCCTAAAAATTGTATTCTCTAAACTTTAGTTCTATGAATTTTTTATTATTTTAATACAAGTTTGTAGTTTATTTTTTTCCTTATTTTTCTTTACATTTCTCTACACTTGGATCTAGCATGTTAACTATCTTTTCATACACTTTAAATTCTTATTACACACATCGGTAACAAATTTATAAGTCCTTGGGTAATTGACAAGACCATCCAGGGTACTTTAGATCCTTTTGGAAGACCTGTGGATCTGAAGTTAAAACTATCATGCATTGAAATTTCTTGAATCTCTAGCATTAAGTTTTTTAGGTGCTATAGAACTCCATCAATCAAACAAAGGGTTTGGGAAAAATATACAAGATATGTATGAAGAAATTATAAAATTGTCCCATAATTTAGAAGGAAATGGCTAGAGGTTCAAGGGAAGATGCATTTTCTTTGATGATTCCATCAAGTACATAACTAATCATTTGAACCAACCTTTTAACCAAAACGCATATCCACCCAAGATCATAACCAAAATTAATTTTTACATAGGGATTATCATCAAGATCAATTCTAACATCACCAAGACTAGTACCAAGATCAATTTATATCTAGGAATCAATATTGAGATCAATCTTCACCCATTGGACATCAAGATGCTAAAATCCCATCACAAGTCCAAAGAATGGAACTTAAAGGGAAGAGTTATTGAGTTTATGTCAAGAAGGTAAAACTTGATCATTATGATGGAGCCCCCAAATTTAGTGCCAAGATGAAAGACTGGCTCTATACCATGAAAGATTACTTTAACATATTGAATTTATCAAGTCTTGAAGATTTAGAAGTAGTATCTTTGTATTTAAGAGAACTTATGAAAGCATGGTGGAATATATTGAAGTTTCAAGGATTGATTACAAAGTAGCTTAATTTTTATTAAGATTTTTATAAAACAATTTTGTACTAGCTTCTTTTCTTAAGAAAGAGAAGATGTAATTTGACTCATTAATATTGGTTTGATGATTAGTAGATAATTATCATAAGAAATTATGTGATCTTTCCTATTATGTAAGTCATGAAGGTGAGGATAATTTAACTTTGAAGTTCATTAGTGAACTACATGCTCAACTCTATGCCTAGACACATGCCCATAATTTGCAAATAGTTAATGAAGCATACAAAATTAAGAAAGATTATGAGGAATCAAATTATGAATTACAACTCTTTAACAAGTCATGGTTGAAGAGACACCCATAAAGAGAATAAAACTATGATGCTTTGCTTGTTGTGAAGATTACTTCTAGTGATGTTATCCAAAATTAAGAGAATGAATACAAAGAAACAATCAAAACAAGAACAAAAAGCACAACATCAATGGGGCCAAAGGAAAAGCTCAAGCTACTTAGGTTTGAGGAAATTTCAATTTTCTTTATTCATTTATGAAGGATAAATTAAGGGTCAAAAGGTTAAATTTTTTATTCATAGTGGAGCAAGTCATAATTTTATTTAATAAAATTTAATTAACTCATTAAACCTAACTTTACCATCCAAGAATGTTATTAAAATAGAACTTGTAGATGGAACAATAGTGAGTAAGCATATCAGGTATGGAGAAATTAAATTTACCTTGCAAGATATTATTTTAATTAGTGAATTTTTTGAATTTAAATTAGGAGATGTTGATGTAATCTTAGGAATGTCTTTTCTATAAAAATTTGATATTATTGCCCATTTTGGAACCTATATTTTAAAAGTGCTAACCATTGATGGAGTTAAGGTTCTAAGGAAGGTAGGAATAGTGAAGCAAATTCATATGATAACAATTAAGCTGGAAGACTAGTCAAGAATGATGCTACTATGGTTATTATAAAAGTAAAGCAATCCCAAAAACTTTTTGACATTAAGATCCTAAAAGAGCTTAAAGAGTATCAGAATTTCGTAGTCGGTGAAACTAGATAATTACCACAAAAAGAAACTATTGAACATGTCATTAACATCTTTAGGTACACAACAAGTTTCAAAAGCCCCATATATATTTTCCACTTTAGCATTATTAGAATTAAAAGTAAAATTAGATCACTTACTAGAAGAAGAAAATATTCATCCCAGTGTCTCACCTTCATGAGCATCAATTCTATTTGTTAAGAAGGATGGTATCTTGAGGTTATGCATTGATTAAAGGGTATTAAACAAAGTAATGACTAAAAATACTTATTTATTACCTAGGATTGATGAATTATTTGATCAAATTACTAGAGCATATTATTTTTCCAAGCTTGATTTAAAATCAAGTTATTACCAGATAAGGATTAAAGAGAAAAATATTGAAAAAATGACATTTAGAACTAGGCATGAATTATATGAGTTTACATTAATGCCATTTGGACTAACCAACGTGCCTACAACATTCATGACATTAATGAATAATATTTTTTGGAAATACCTTGATCATTTTTTATCATATTTATGGATGATATACTTATTTATTCTAGGTTAAGGGAGGAACATGCTAAACATTTAAAAATTACTATGGAAATTCTTAAGAAATATTACCTAAAAGAAAAATTAGGTAAATGTAAAATTTTTAAAGAATAAGTATCATACTTGGGCTATATTGTATATAAAAAAGGATTACAAGTAGATCCATCAAAAGTTAGTGTAGTCCAAGAATGACTAGACTTTAAATATACTACAATAGGTCAAAGTTTTTTTTTTGAATTTACTATATTTTTATTCATGTTTTATTAAATATTATTATACCTTAATAGCCCTCTTGACTAACTGCTTGGAAAAAAAATATATGTTTAGGTTTGATGAAAGATGCAAGGAAGCTTTCCTAGGACTAAAGATGCTATTAACCATGGTGCCTATCTTATGAATCCTAGATGAAGAATTACTGTTTTAAGTATCTATGGACGCTTATAGAGTAGGGATTAGTATAGTTCTTTCACAAGAAGATAAAGTGCTATGTTTTGAGTCTAGTAAATCATGAGGAGCTGAGGTAAAGTACTGATGAGTGATGAGGTACCCCTATGCCCAACCATACGAATCCCAAAGCGTTCATGCGTGATCAGTGAAATTCTGTGGACTTTATCATTTCTGGGACACTAGTCTTCTAGGAAGTGAATCTTGCCTTAAGGTCAATCATTGTCTTCCCAATTACACTTGTGATGTACATTGGTATGGTTAAGTGTAATTGAGGCATCTAATTTTTATCATTTTGTATTTTTATTGTTTGGTGTTTGAATGAAGATAAGAGTAACTAGATTAACTAATTCAACCTAATTAATTAACTAGCATCTAACTAGTCCTAACATAAGCATCCAATCCCACTTTCCATACATGTCTTGAACCCACGTATCCACTACTAGGTGAGCAAGTGTTACACTACTGGGTGTACCAAGCAATAATGCTACTAGGATTACCAAGTGAATATGTGTTACACTCGAAGTGGTTGTACTTATGTGTGTAATCTAACTTGCTAAATTGCTTCATTAACTTAATTACTGGAAACATTTAATAAATAATTGAAAGTGTTAAATAGATAATTAGAAACATTAAATGCATAAATAAAATATTTAATCTATCCAAAGTGATGCAAGGTTTATTAGAAATCTTGTCTTTATTGTTGCACATACTATCGTGCTCAAGTATAACAATGCTTGAATAAAGATCTGTACACTCAATGACTCTTACTGCGGGCACTCAGGAGGAAAATTCTACCTTTCAAATGGAAAAATTATAAAAGCTTTACTGCAACTACAATCTCCTATTGCATAAATGCAACTGGTAGGCATGCATTTATAGCTAAGAACAAACACTGCATCAATGGGGCCTTATCAACACATGATACAATATGTCAATGAGGCCTTGTTGATGAGGTCCAGTTGACAAGGCTGCATTGACGAGGCCTCATCGATGCATCCAACCAAACTATGACTCATCATATCCCCACAATTGAATGAAAACTCATCCTCAAGCTCTTTTAACAAATTGGGAACATATGGGATTATTGATTGATGTAATGACCAAAAACGTCGATGGCTGGAATTACCAAGGGATCGAAGGCTACATAGCCTTAACCCTATCTTCGTGCAAGGGCCTTGCTTGAAAAGGAGGTAAAGTGCCCTAGATGGTCTTATTGATTAAACAAGGACTTTGCTATTGGCAGCTGGGGTAGTGGTTGCAAATGGGGGGTGGCGTGGCTAGCCAAAATGTCAACATTAATGACATGAAATGGTGCCAAGTGTAGGGTGGTGTTTCGCGGTAAAGTCTAGAGCATAGTCATGGGACGAGGGCGAGTGTAGTCAAGGGTTTTGGTTGAAACGAGGGTGTTAACGTATGAAGACTATTTCCCAAGTGTAGTACAATGTGACAATGCATGAAAAATGCAGGAAAAATGTAAGAAAATGATAGAAATGGGAGAGAGAAATGGAACACCGCCCCAAATGGAAGCATAGTTAACTCTAAAAAGGGGTTCAGAAGGTATGTGGTGTACAAAAAATGTAGTGGAAGTGTAGTCATAGTCTTGATGGTGTCGGGCTGTGAAGTTTGGCACTCATTGTGGTGTACCATGTGGTGTTCTTAGGACTGCAACAGGGCTATGGTGTACTGACGGTGTTATGTAGGGTTGCAATAGGGCCGTAGTGTATCAGTAGTTCAAATTTATCTCTCTACTAGTGTGGTGTGCTCTAGGTCTTGTTTGTCCATGGAGGTAAGTGCCAAGATGCCAAAATGCCAAATGCCTAAATGAAAGTGCCAACTGCCCCCACCCCTAAAACATTGGAGGTCCAAGATTATTTATAGGGCTAGGGTTATCCCAAAAATGTGGATCGGGTGCCATGTGGTGGAGTAGTAGGTGGGACTATGCTTTGGGATAGTTGAGACTATGGTCTAGAGTGTAGTGAGAGTGTAGTCCCAGACTTAGAAAAAATTTGGTCTAAAAATTGATAAAATGTGGCTAAGTGTTGATTACACTTCATGGGAGGCTGACTACACTCCTAAGTGTAGTGAGCATAGGTTTAAAACTTAAAAAAAATCTACAAAATCTAGCCTTTGGATTGACTACACTTAATACTTAGAAAAATTTTGGCAGAAATTGGGCTTCTAAACTATCTACGCTTTGACTACGCTTGATAATTAGAAAAATATTGCAAAATTACTATTTTGTGATAACTACGCTTTGAATACACTTTGGAGTGTAGTTAGGGGTGTAGAGAGCATATTCTCAACACTTCAAAAAATTTTGGCAAAGTACCACTATTTTGACACTTAGCCAAATTTGTAGTCAAGACGTCGGGGCCAAAAATTTTGTGGTGATTCATTGGCCCCTCTTTGTTCACATCTGGAGGAGTGGCTCGAGAGATGTTCACAAAGAATCACAAAAGACCATAGCAAACATGATACCAACATCACTCATCAGTACCAGATCGAGTGTCATTCCACCATGTCCAAGAGTGTTGTGGATATGCTGGGGCAAAGGATGTAGGCAATGCTAGGAAGATGAAATGTAAGCAGGGGAGATGAAATATAAATAGTGTATCTTGATGCAAGATGCAAAGTCGACATGACTAATGGTGACCATGGCATGAAGTGGCTTGCCCTTGAAATGTTGACCTCTCGTTGGAGTCCTCATAAGAGAGTTAAAGTTTATCCAAGGCTGGGTCGGTTGCAAAACTGAAATGCTATCAATTTGCTTAGGGATGTGCCTTTTTTTCTTACATTTTTTCTTGTTGACTGGGTGGCAAACCTACTTTGGGTTCTACACATTGCAAGATGCTAGTTGCAAGATGCTTTTCATTAGGTGAGCTATGTACCATCTATTGGGCTTTGCTTTAGTGCAACTATGTCACATCTGTAGGATAGGTGTTTCTTCCCTGGGATGACTGTTTGGGCTTTGACCAGCCCATAGAGACTCCCCATAGGACAAGTTGCATTATGTCTGCTATGGGTTCTATAGTGTGATGTGAAGAGAGTATGTCATGTGCATTTACAGTGTGTATTCATCAGGGGGTTTGCATGCAGGGGAATGTAGGAAATGCAAGAGGGTATGAGAATGTAGGAGTAAATGTGCTTAGGCTAAAATGAGATGAGGAGGATGTGCACTCTTGAGTGGCTTTGCTAGCCTAATCATGCACATCGGAGCAATGTGGTGACTTACTGCTATGATGAGAAGCACCTTTGCACGACTGCCTCAGGGGCTTCATGTTGCAGACACAACTCCAACAAGACAAGAAAACCGAAAAATGTGAAATGCAAGTAAAATTCCAAATGCAAAGATGTTGCAGATGGGTCAAAAGCTGAACCAGTTGCAAGTGCTTAGGAAGCCAGTGGAAGTGCTAGTGCAATGATGCTACGAGTGCCCCAAAGGTTGCACCAATGGTAGGTGCTCCAAAAGATTAGCAACATGCTAGTTTAAAGTCCTGGTAGACTATGAACCTAGTTTAAGGTCTTGGTAGACTATGGGATGGTAGTGTAGAGTCCTAGAAGATTGCAGGATGCTAGTTTAACACTGTAGTTGAAAGTGGATGTCGGTGCTAGTTTAACATCATAGTAGACAAACTGTTGTGCTAGTTTAACATCATGACCTAAGGATGAATTGTGCTAGTTTTAGTGACATAGTGGATGAGTGTGGTGGGTATCATTTTTAGTGTCATGGCCCAAGGACAATTTATGTCATTTCTAGCATCATGGTGGATGAATGTTGTGGTAGTTTTAGCATCATGGTAGATGGTTGTGCCAGTTTTAGCATCATGACAAATGAACTGTGTGCTTACCTTGCTTCGGTGAGGTATGGTGCTGCATGCATAGCCATGCTATGTGCTTGCAAGATCCTATAAATATCAACTAGAAAAATAACATCAAGTGGAAACTATGTAACAAGGTTAGTATGCATAAGTGAAAGGAAAGAAATATGAAAAGTGATAATTTTGGGCCATTCTAGGCCACAATGATAGTTGAAGGCCACTTCAGGCCATTACTAGTTTAAGGTCATCTCAAGCCATCACTAGTTTAAGGCCTTTTTGAGCTACTTATTTTTGTAGTTTTATGATTTTATGATTTTTATGTGTTTTTGATGTTTTTCAAATGCAATGCGTAAACTAAGTGGATGGATATGTAAAAAAAGTAGACATGCATAAACAAAGTTAAGTAGTGTGTAAACTAAGTAAGTAGGTGAAATGTAAATGCATGAACAAACACAAGTGAAAACAAAAAATACATGGTATGTGGAGGCAAGGGGCAAGTAGGTGCTTAGCATGTTTTTGGCCAAGGGAAAGTCTTGGTCACATAGTTGCTTCCTAACCAAGCATGGATTCGGGGGTACGCAAGGCTTATGGGAGGTTGTTGGCTTTAACCACTTGTTTGGGTGTGTTAGCCTTAGTTGTTGCATTGATTGCCATAGGTGTACCGCTAAGAAACTCCACCTTTAACACTTGGCCCATGTCTATGTTGTGGGTAGCTAGAGGGGAGACATTATCATCATGGATGATAACTTGGCCACCTTCATATGGAAGGTGGATTTATTAATGTATTGGGAAGGAGATGGCTTGTAATTGAGCTAGCCAAGGCTAGCCTAGGATTAGGTTGAAGCCTGACATCTCCTCTATGACTATGAAATCTGAAGAGGTGGGAAACTACTCCCCTACCACAAAGGCAATGTTGATTGTATGCCTGATGGTTATGCATGATTTGTTGAAGGATTTTAGATGCATGATTTTGGTAGGCTTGATCTTGTTTGTCAAACCTAGCTTATCAAGGACGGAGTAAAAAACTATGTTTGTTGCTGCACAATCATCAATGTGCGCCTTGCGAATGGTGCACTACTGAACGTGTATGCTAATTGACAATAGAGCTATTGTGACCTCCCCTTGTTCAAGGTTGACCTTGATTGCTTCATCGTAAAAGGATAAAAAATTCAAACTCAATTCCTATGGCATAGGAGGCAAGATCACTACACAAATAGCATTCTCATCTATAGTGATGTCCTCTATAACAGGAATGGGGGCCAACATCTAGGCCAACACTTGATGGTGAGTAGATGAGATCATGAACATGTCATACAAGCTTAGCATTGTGTTCTTCTGCTTGAGTGTTTATTTCACTTGGGCTAGTGCAGCTGCGAAGTCCTTGTCATTAGCCATTGTGTTGGCCTTGACCTCCTTCATGTGGATCATGAGACGAATATCTCATGGAGGGGACTTAGGTGTGGGTTGTTTGGCCTACTTGGGGGTAGGGTTCCTAGTGTTTAGTTGTGGCTTGTTGGTTATGGCCTTTGCTTCAGCTGTGGGGGTTACGAGGCCCTCGTTTGACCTCTTGCATTTCCATTTGGTAGGCCTACTTAGGTTTCCAGTGGGGTTGATCCTTAAAGGAGAAGAGATTGACATGTTACCCATTATTAAGCTTTGGTTAGGTAAGGGGCCATCAAATTGTGATACCCTAATGAAAAATAGTGGTTTTTTGGGAGTTTTCGCTATGGGGCCAGCTCATTGTGGCACCTTGATGATGAAGGATTGTTTA
Source organism: Gnetum montanum (assembly GCA_015680685.1). Taxonomy (NCBI): domain Eukaryota; kingdom Viridiplantae; phylum Streptophyta; class Gnetopsida; order Gnetales; family Gnetaceae; genus Gnetum; species Gnetum montanum. The sequence continues at coordinate 74,753 of MNCI01014708.1, read as the reverse complement.
GTAGTTGTAGGTGCAACATCATGCTAGTTTAATGTCTTAGAGGACAAAGGATACAGGGCCCTAACCATGAAGGGTGTTGTGGGTGCCCGAGGTGGCACTTTGATCATAAAAGAAGGCCTCTTACTTGTGGAGGTTAAGGGAATCCTTGCCTTGCTAGAAGATAGTTAGATCACAAGAGGTTGTTGCATAGGTTTAGACTTGCCTCCTATGTTGATGGAGTTTATGACGTACGAGGCATCATCTGAATTAGATAAAGTACTTTAGGTTTATGACTTGCATGAGCTCTAGGGAGGAGATTGAGCCCTTGGGTAGCAAGTGTTACCAGTCAAGGGATTTACTAGTTAGGAACATGGGAAGACATGCATGATTGCATGTAGCTAGGTTTGTAGTAGTAGCCACTTGGACCTGAACATGACCAAGTGTGCATTAGGGTCCCCCTCACTATTGTACTTGGTGAGTTGAGGCAGTGGGACATTAGTTGGAAGAGTTAGTGGTGGGATTGAAGGACTTATGGGATCTTCTTGATAGAAGTTCACCACCTTGATGGTTTCAGAGGAGGCAACTTTAAGCTGGTTGATCTCCTCTGTCAAACTTTGGATTAGCTGAAATGCCTGATCTAGGCTTGGGGATGTGCCAGCTAGTTGCATTGACTAGGCTTATGTTGGTTACACAATGAAGAGCTAGATTTTTGGTTGTAGAGTATGCTAGTTTAACATTGCACCAAATAGTTGTTGCCAACTTAATATCATAGTGGATGGTCATTGCTAATTTAACATCATAGAAGATGGGTTTAGTTGATGTGTTGGTTGAGGGATGGACATGGTGATCGAGGTGGACCACAGATGCATGGGTTGGATTGACACCGAGGGTGTTGATGAGATAGGTAGGATGTAGGATGCCTAAATTATTTGGGGCTAGGAGGTGGTACTTGGATGAGCATAAGGTTGGGTAGATGTGATAGTTGCTTACAAGGAAGGCTGAGCTAGCATGATCACCATCTTAGAGAGGATGAGTGAACCGAATTGAGGAGGGACCATACTGGGGAGTGGTTGTTGGAAGATGGTGTAGAGGGGGCTCTCACATTCAGAGTGGGCCTAAAACTCATCTTCTTTCTCCTGTGAGGCTTCCTCGTAGGTTATCCCTACATCGTTCTCATTTGCAAGGATGAGTTGGAATAATAGCTGGTGGTAGGACTCCATGAGTGGGATTATGTTGAACAAGGAGGGGTTGTATTCTTGTCCATCTTGGTGGACTCATTCATAGTCCTATTTTACCTCCAAGTCAAGGTAATCCATTGGTAATCTTGCTTGGATTTTAGCACAAACAAAATTTTATTGTTCGTGGCTTAGCATGACATGCTTTGGGTGGATTGTGATGTCAAATGTGTTAGACACCAATGTGGATGGTCGATATAGACTCATGTTCATAGATTAGGTTGTGAGCGTTATTATTTGCAAAAAATATCTAACTCTAAAAACTACAAAAAAATGACTAAGTTTGCCAATAGTAGAAAATGGCTAAGTTTGGAAATTGTAGAAAATTGGCTAAGTGTGAAATTGCAAAAATTAACTAAGTATGAAGTTTGCAGAAATTGGCTAAGTATGAAACTGTGAAAATTTGGCTAAGTATGAAAATGCAAAAAAAAAAGAATAAAAAATAGAAAAAAAAAATGCTAAGTATGGAAATGCAAAAATAAAAAAAATAAAAAAATGCTAAGTATGAAAATGCAAAAAAATGCTAAGTATGGAGACTGCGCTCCATGCCAATTATGCTCTCTAGTTACTATGCTCTCTATGATTAGAGAACAAAGACTTGGAAAAAGGTGGAGAATGGTGTGACTTGCATTGCTACACAGGGTCTTAGGGAGACCAAAAATGGAGATCAATCTACACTAACGAGGGTGTAGAGAGCACACAAAGACAACCATAATGGAGTGCAAAGAAGGAAATGGCACACCCTCCTTCTAGTGCCAAAAACTGTAGTGATTGAAAACGTTGGTGGCTAGAATTACTGAGGGGTCAATGGATGCATAGCCTTAACCCTACCTTCATGTGAGGGCCTTGCTAGAAACAAAGGTAGAGTGCCCTAAATGGTCTTGTTGATCGAATAAGAACTTTGCCGTTGGTAGTTGGGGTGGTGGCTGCAAATGAGGGATGGCATGGTTAGTTGACATGTCAACATGAACAATATGAAATGGTGCTAAGTGTAGGGTGGTGTTTTGTGGTAAAGTGCAGAGCATATTCACGGGATGAGGGTGAGTGTAGTCAAGGGTTTTGGCCAAAATGAGGGTGCCAACCCATAGAGACTACTACCCAAGCATAGTACACCATGACAATGCATGGAAAATGCAAAAAGATGCAAGAAAAATGCAAGAAAATGCTAGAAACAGGAGAGAGAAATGGAACATTGCCCCAAATGGGAGCATAGTTAACTTCAAAAGGGGTTCAAAATGTACATGGTGTATAACATGCATAGTGGGAGTGTAGTCACAATCTCAATGGTGTTGGGCTATGAAGTCTAGCACTCGTTGTGGTGTATTGTGCAGTGTTCTTCAGGGTTGTAATGGAGCTGCGGTGTATTGGCGATATATCGGTGGTGTTCTACAAGGCTGCAGTGAGGCTGTGATGTACTAGCAGTGCAAATCTACCTTTCTACTGATGTGGTATGCTCTGGCTCTCATTCGCCCATAGAGCTAAGTGCCAAGATGCCAAATGGCCAAATGAAAGTGCCAATTGCCTACACCCCTAAAATGTTGGGGCTCTATGGGTATTTATAATGCTAGGGTTAGCTCAAAAGTGTAGATTAGGTGCCACATGGTAGTGCAATAGGTGGGACTATGCTTTGGGGTAGTTGGGACTATGCTCTAAAGCGTATTGAGAGCATAGTCCTAGACTTAGGCAAAATCTAGTCCAAAAACTACCAAAATGTGGCTAAGTTTTGATTACACTCCATGGGAGTCTAACTATCATCTCGAGTGCAGTGAGCATAGGCTTAACACTTAGAGAAAAATCTGCAAAATCTGGGATCTAGACTAACTATACTTAATACTTAGAAAAATTTTGGTAGAAATTGGATTTCCAAACTATCTAGACTTTGACTATGCTCAACAGTTAGAAAAATTTTGCAAAACTAGTGTTCCATGTTGACTACGCTCTAGAGCATAGTTAGGAATGTAGAGAGCGTAGTCTCAACACTTAGAAAAATTTGGGCAAAGTATCACTATTTTGACACTTGGCCAAATTTGTAGTTGAGGCATTAGGGCCCAAAATTTTGTGGTGTTTCAACTAACTTTTCTCAAACAAAATAAACTGACTGACTTGACAAAAATGGAGTGCTTGGGTGTACAGATCAACACATTACAAAAATGATGGTGTTTAGGACACACAATTGAACACTATAACAAAACTTTTCAAAAATTGGACAGTGCATTCCTTGATGACATGAAGTTGGATGGAGAAGATTAGATAGTTTCAAGTGGTAGTGGCTCCTGAGGTTCCAAGGGACCTTCACCAACTTCATGCATAAGTAGTGGTTAAGGTGGCTATAGCTATCCTACTACTACTGCAACTTCAAGCGGGAGGCGAAAAGCATCTAGCAATGCTTTCATTTTCTCCTTCTTACTTCTGGGATCATGCATTGTCCATGTAGCTTTGTTAATATGGATTGGAACAGGCACATCCAAAGGATACGAGATTGCTAAAAATAACTACTTCGCATTGATGAACCAGGCAGTGAACTCTTTGTGTTCAATGTCAAACACCTTGACTATTTCCTTTAGCTCTTTGTAGTTATTCATTCATTTGGATAGGTTCTTAGTAGTTGATATTTGGTGTGTAAACTATTCTCTAAGAACTTTGAGTTTAGTGTTTGCAGTCTCAAGCTTCTACTTGGTATCTTTTTGGTGCTTGGACTCAGCCTTGCATAACAGATATGAGCTAGCCACTTACTTTTATAACTTTGATTGTGACCGTTTGGCAATCAGCATTATCGAGTTTGTGTAATGGAGATTGGCCAACTTCATATATTCTATCATTTCTTCAATTTGCAACTCCTTTAAGTGGATCTTCGCTTTATTGTAGGCATCAATCCCATCAATGATGGGTTTCCAAACTTTGCTTCCTTGTTAGAGTTGTTGGAGGGCTTCATTCATTTTCACCTTCACCAATTGAATAGGTTTTTTGTTAAATTCCTTCTATAGGCCAACCTGGTCTTTGTAGTGATTTTTCACTTTTTTGAACTTGAGGACCTCATTCTTCTAGGTGACAATCTTGATGGTAGACTTCTAGTGTAAGGCATGCACTTCCTCCATTGATAGATTTCAATTTTCTGTAGCCAATCTGATCAATTCAGTGTTCAACCTAGCAAGTTGCTCCTCTTGTTGATGAATAAATTCTTGCATTTGATCCTTCTGAGCATCAACATTACACAAGCGATGATTTTGTGTGATCAAGGTCTCGTTCTCCTAGTGCATCTAAGTCAAGTCCTTTTGAATTGAATGCATTTTTACTTTAGCTATGGATTGGTTGAAGATGGATATTATTGCCTCTTCCTTAGCCTTCTAGAATTGTTCCTAAAGCTATTTGAAAGATTCATCTCTAATTACTATTGGGCTGAGAATTGCAGGATCAACAAGTCAAGCATGTAGTTCGACAACCTCCATGGCCAAGTGTTGATCTCATTCTAGAGCTATTTCGAGTTCCTCCTCCAAAATGATTCATTTGCCCCTTGCATTTAGTAGCTTTGACTAGGTTGTAGTGATGTCTTCCAGAAAATTGAAGATATCTAGAGTTAGTTTCTCAATTCCCTCTAGTTGTTCTAACAACTCTTCATGTTGGGATTCATTTAACTTTCTGCTGACAATGCCTGCAGACGTCTACATGTCTTGAACTACAAATACAATTGGTATAGATGCCAAAAGTGCATTCAGTGCTTCAATGACATGGTTAGCAATAACTTCAACTGATGATTCCTATCCTTGGTGTTGCATCACCAAGACAGTTGTCTTTTCACCTTCCTCCAAATGCATTGACATTCCTAGAGATTTCTGGGAATAAATGGTGGTGTAATAAAAACATCATCATGAGCTCATAGGTAGATGTGTTCGTTGGGTAGAGAAATTAATCCACCCCTCTCCATTTGGCTAACTATTTGAGCCATCTTATTAAGGTGACTCATCACTGGTCGATATATAGATGGATATACCCCACTCATTCCTGCATGTTACTCTTGTTCACTCAAAAGTTATTCTAGGATTTTATGCAAATGTTCAATGGCTACGTGGGCCTCCAACATTGTTTCTTGAGTGGATGGTGGTGGCAGTTGCTCCTCTCTTTGAGTCATTGTTGGTGTCTTTTTTTTTCATGATCTTAGACCATGAGGCCAAAGGAGTATGCCTGATGGTATCATTGGAGTAGTAGACGATGCCTATCCTTTTGTAGAATTTTTGGATGAGGCACAGAGAGGATAGTTTTTTCCTTCCATGCTTATTTTCTTTGAAGTATTTTTCAACCTCTAAGTAGATTAGTTATGGAAGGTTGATGGAAAATTTTCCACTTAGAGTAGTGCATGCTAGGGCATAAAAAGCAGTTACCTTACTTGACCTCATCTTTGGATTGAGGTGATAGGCTACAATTTTGAAATAAATTCACTCCACTAGTGTGAGCGCACTAAACTCCTTATGGTCAACCTTGTAACATTGCTATGTTCACTCCTTCTTTGCCTCAAGATTACCTTTCATGGATAGTTCTACCAATTGTGTCCTGGTGTTAGGCAACCCTAGTGCCTATGCAATAGCTTCTGCCATGTAGGACACTTGAATGTCCTTGATTTTTATAGTGGACCTTAGCTTTTGATTACTCTAGAAGAGATATGTCTCTCGCATGTACTATTCCCCTTTGGATATGATTACTAGCCACATGGGAGAGGTTTGCAGTTGAGCCTTGACATCTACTAAAGCTTTCTCAAGGAATGATCCAAAGTTGATTTCTTGAAGGACTAATTGTTGGGCCTTTTGGGACCTAATGATGTCTAGGCAGGCTTGAATCAAAGTGACCTTAAGCCTTGGTATGGGTCTAAGCACTTCTCCTTGTTGTGATTATTTTGTAGGCACTTCTTCCTTTGGAATTTGTTAGATAGATTCCACTTCGGGCTCCTCACAAAGAGGCCCTATTGCATGGGTTGCCTTTGGTGGTTCTTGAACTTGTTCTTGTTGACCCCTTTTAGCTTTGGGTTGCATCTCCCTCAGTTGAGAAGGTTCTCCTTCCTATGGGCACTTTTTTTTGGTGCCATCTGTAATCACAATGAGACCATGGGTTAGTAATCATTGTGTAACTTAAAGCATTTGGAATACCTTATCTCTTAAGGATACGGTTGATTTAATTATTTTTATTATTATCTATTTATGTAGTATGATTGATAAATCATCCTAGAGATTGTTGGAAAGGGTTAACTATCAAAAAAGTTGATGTTTATATGTTGTTAAGGTTATTAACCCTTTTGGGGAAGTTAGAAAAATTTCCAAAAAATTTCATCAAATTTTCATCAGAAACCTTAAGGTTTGTAGCCCCCACGATAAAGATCTTACCTCTAATAAGTGTAGGATCAAAAAATAGAGTGATTTGGACAAACAGTTGGGAAGTTATGGGCTCTAAAAAATTGCAAAAACTCCCCATGTGTTATGAGGAAAATGTAAAAAATTCCTAAGTGCATGGCAATGTATATAGGATGTAAGCACTACATTGATGAGGCCTCATCAACACAACTATGGACCACTATTGATTGTAGTCAAACTTGCAAAATACAAGGAATTTTTGAATGAAATTGGGATCAACTAAAAGCTCAAAAGGCCAAGAATAGTATGAAAACATGAGAAGAGGGTGTTGAAGCTTAGAACTTTAGAAAATTGGAGAAAAATTGATTTGGAGGATGAATGAGATAAAAGGCTTAGGAGCACTAAGTGGAATACTCAATGGAATATGTGAAAGATAGGATTATGACAATGTCAAAAGTAAGGGACCTTAACTAACCAAACAAAGAGTTATGCAAGTGGGTCCTTTCCATAGCAACCTCATGTCCTTGTTGCCCTTGCATAACCTCAACTAAGAAGTCTAGGGACCCAATAGTCAATTTAATGGTTAGGAAAAGTTAAGGATCAACCAAAAGGAATCTACTCAAGAATCCAAACGCATCAGACCAAGACATAGAGCATAACATAGAACATGGTAGTGAGGTGAGTTATGGTAGCATGGATGGATGATAGAGAAGGTAGAATGGAGTTCTAAATTGAAGTCATAAGACATCCCTTGTGGAATTTGTGTTTAAAATGACCTAAGAAGATCCATCCTTAGTCTAGACCAAAATCATCCATGTTCAATGACTTTACATCACCACCCTAAGACCGATCTATCCACTGAAGACATGAGAGGGCTTCCAGAAAATAACCACCATTCCATAAGGAAAGAAAAGAGAAGTAGGAAGTGAGAGAGAGGGCCTTAGTTAGAGGGGACTTTTAAGCATAAGTGCATGTCTTTCTATTCCCATAATTAGTGCTTTAGCCTATTTATTTGTCCAAGGGAAGTACTTTGAATTTCCATAATTTTTTTGAATGAAAACAACACCATGTAAGGACTTATTAATTTATTGTGTCTAAGGGATAAGCTTTGAATTCCCATTGTTCTTTTTGGATGGGAACCACACCATGCAAAGACTTTATTTGACTTCCTATTAGTGGTTGGTATGGAAGGGTAAGAAGTCTATGAAAACACTCAAGCACTCAAGCAAGTAGAAGAGTGCAAAGAGTATTAAGTCCCCTTGAAGTCACACCCTTTACAAACCTTTGAATCCTTACTAATTCTAGAACTATCAAGGTCACTAATTGATTAAAATTTCTTTAATGAAGGATCTCAAATTCCCAGAACAAGGAAAATCGTAGAGTTCATTAGATGGGAAAATGACATGGACTCACTACTTGTTCCATGAAAAATAGACCATGCCAAAGTCATCAGACATTAGAATTCAAAAATAGAAGCCAAACACCAACAATCACAACATAAGTAAAAATCATCATTAGTAAACGACAACAGTGGCATTGTGTCCTATGATAATAAAGCCATTTTATTAGTAAAAATAAGAAAATATCATACTTGAATAAAATAAAAGCAAGTAAAATATATAAGAAAGTGTAAAATAATCAAGAAAGGTTCAAAGGTACTAATAATGGTGTAAAATTAGAGAAATTTGAAAATAAAAAATTTGTAAAATCAAAAATGTGGAAAACAAAAAGGTAGAAAGATTGAGAAGCCATATGGATTGTTAGCACAGATGGCCATCTCCCACATGACTAAGTTGAAAGGAGGAGATTTGAAAAATGGAACATAGTTGTCCATCTGTCAAGGTGGTAGTTGCACTAGCTTGTCTTGGCTCTAGGAAAGGTTTTACTTGTTGGATATTCACCATCTGCTTTTTATTTGGGCTTTTAGGCTTGTAAATTATCATGGCCCCAAAGGAAAAGGTTTGATCAATTATATAAGGTCCATTCCACATTGTTTGAAATTTTACCTTTTGAGGTACATGTGTGGGGTTCCAGTATAAGACCTTATCTTCTAGTTGTAGTTTTACCTTTCATATTCTAAGGTCATGGAATTGCTTGCTGAATGCCTTGTTGACCTCATTTAGGAATAGGACCACTAATCAATTTTCATGTAACATATTCAGGTTGATCAATCTTTCTTTTTGTGCTATACTTAGGTCAAGATTCAGATCACAGGTTGTTGAGAGTGTACAGAGCTTGGACTAAATCAGGAGTGTTGAAAGTTTTTCATACACTAACTCTTAAGGAGAATAGCCAATAGGAAGTTTCCATGTTGAATGATAGCCCATAGAGCATTGTTAAGTTTTGTACTCCAATCCTTCCTATATTTGCTAATAGTACGTGTTAATATTTTTGTGATCTCCTGGTTGGTTACCTCTACTTGACCATTGGCTTGGGGGTGGTAAGGTGTTGTTAATTTATGTT
>MNCI01014708.1:27712-65010 GCA_015680685.1 Gnetum montanum | reverse complement strand
TGATCAGAGAGCAAGCTCCCCTCCTCTTTATTATCTCATCTTAAGTGAAATAGGTGGTCAACGACCACATTCTTGGTTTCTTTTTGATCTACCATCATGAGATCAAATTCTTGCAAGATCACAACCCACCGTATGACATGAGGGCTCACCATTGGCTTGTTCATGAGGAAGCAGATTGCACTATGGTTGGTGTGTACAAATACTTTGTAACCAAGCACATAGTGCTTGAACTTGTCTAGATCATACATAATTACCATTAATTCATTTTCCATGGTGGTGTAATTTAATTGTGCTCCCACAATGCTTTGGCTTGCACAATGGATTTAGTATGGGCATTTCTTATCATCCATCTATGTGAGCACTACTTCCAAGGCATAGTTAGATGCATCTGTCATGATGTAAAAGTGTTTGGACCAATTCGGTGTTTGTAGGATTGGTGTTTCTATGAGTTTTTATTTTAACTATTGGAATGCATGTTCACATTCCTTGGCCTAGATGAAAGTTGTATCTTTTCTTGTAAGCTTTACCAATGGATCCACAATCTTAAAGAAATTCTCTATGAATCATTAGTAGTAGCCAGTGTGTCCAAGGAATGATCAAACATCTTTAACAGTCTCTGTTTGGTGTGTAATTTCTTGGATGATCCTTATCTTTTCTAGGTCTACATCAATCCCTTTTTGCAAAATTTAGTGCCCTAGCACAATGCCTTTTTGGACCATAAGATGGTTCTTTAGCTAGTAGAGTCACAAGTTTGTTTTCACACATCTCTTCAATACTTGTTTAAGGTGGTCCATAGCTTGCTCAAATGTAGCTCCATAGGTGGAAAAGTCATTCATGAAGACTTCAACACCACTATTGATCTATTATTGGAAGATACTAAGGACCAAGCATTGAAATGTTGCAAAGGAATTGCATAGATCAAATAGCATCTTACAATATGCAAAAGTCCCCCAAGGACTTGTGAATGTTGTCTTGGCTTGGTCTTCTAGTGTAACTTGGATTTTGTTATAGCCACTATAACCATCCAAGAAGCTATAATTACAATGCCCAGATATGGCGTCTAATAGTTGATCCACAAATGACAATGGAAAATGATCTTTAAATTTTTCCATATTCAATAGCCTAAAATTGATGCAAACCTGCCACTTACCACTTTTCTTTGGCACAATTACGAGTGGGCTAATCCACTCACTATCCATGATGGGATAGATGAACCCTACCTTGAGGAGTTGTTCAATTTCCTCTTTGATGATATGTTTCAATTTGGGGTTTAGTCACCTCTGTGTCTGCCTTCTAGGCTTCATGGTTGGGTCAATGTAAATGCGATGCTGGCATATCCTTGGATTGATTCCTGTTAGCTCTACATATGATCAAGCAAAGGCTATTTGCCACTTCTTAAATACCTTCAACGACTTTTCTTTTCATTCAAGAGTGAGTTTGAAATTAATTATGACTAATTTACCATTGTTTAAAAATGCATACTCCATATTGGATAGTAATTTTTTTAGCTCTAAGAGCCCTTTCTTGAAGTTATTAATGATTTCCAACTCTCCCCTATAGATATCATCATCTTTGTTAGAGAGTTGGAAATGAACTTGTTCAATTTTATCCATGCCTTCAACATAAGCACATGTTAGGCTTTTGGTTGATTCCATACATAATGTGCTACTATTTGAGTTAGCTATCAACCATTAGGTGCCCTCCTATTTTGTGGCTGCTACGTATAGACATCACTGAATATTGATTTCTTGTGCACACAGAATGCATGCTTTAATGTGTGTACTTCTAATTGACCAAATCTTTTGTATGTAATTGCACCCATTATTGCTATATGAAATGCATGAAATATGCTTCTTCTCACTCTTGCCCAATTTATTTTCTTGAGATATTTTTAGAGATAAGCCTTTTATATTCATACATGTGTTGTCCCATAAGAATGGAAAAGTCACTTTTGTAGTTATGCATCTTAATCACTAGAAAATTAGTAGGATATGACCACCCACAAACTATGGTCATAATGTCCTCTACTAATCCCAAAGGAATAGTAATTGACTGATCTACTATTTCTAGATGAATGTTGCTCTTCTTTAGGGGTGGTAGGTTCCAAGCCTTGTACATGTCATGGGAGAAGAGATTAACTTCAGAACCAGAGTTAAGAAGAGCTTTGCATGGCTTATGTCCCGTGATCTGCAAGTAAATGAGTGGACTCCTTGGGTCAGATCTTTTCATAGGAAGATTAACAACCTTGATCTAGTTAGAAATAGTATGAGTTAGCATCACAATGTGTATTTGAGGTGGTAGTTGATTTGAAGAACACTAAAAGGTGTTTGATGTAGAAGATGAGGGTGTTGGAGATGCAAGATGATTAGCTAGACTAGATTATGAGGATTGAAGAGGACTGTTGGGTTCAAAATAAAGATCTTTTTCTTGATTGATTGTCTAGACCACTTTGCTAGAAAGCTAGTTGTGAATGCACAACCCTTGTAGAATTTGATTGTTGTGGTTGTGGAGGAATCTCATCCTACATGGATGGAGTAGGAGGTAATTGGGTTGAATGTGGAGGCATGTGTGCAGATGGATGTGAAGGGTGGTATGGATATGGGTTTTTCCCTCAAGTAGATGGTGAATGTGTTCAATGATACTTTGGAGGGTAATAGTGATGCTAAAATGAGGCATGACTTGCAAAACTTCTTGGAGATATAAGTCATTGAACATAGTACCCGTATGGATTTGGTTGCCTATAAGGGTACTGCTGCCTTAGTGGTGGCATTCCCCATGATATTGGTTGGTGCCACTATTGGTATTATTCATAAGGTTGTGAAGGAGTTCCACTTGGGTAGTAAGTGTGTTGTTGCTAGTGGAATTTCCTTGGATTGCCTTGAGGATAAAACAATTGTTCAGATGCCTACCTATGTGCTAATCAAGGATTTAATGCATACACCCTAGCCACTTGTAAGTGTGACACCATAGGGCAACATCCTTTTGGATGTTCGTATTGACAAATGTCACAATTAGTTTCATCATTAGAGTCAATTTCCATAATTTCCTCTACTGTAGTAGCTTTGCGCTTATCTCTTTACTAGGCATGTTTAGCTTCTTTGCACCTTCTACGGTTATGATCATTATTTTACTCTTTGGATTCTTCAACAACCTTCATAGTGATTTGAAATTTTTCATCTAAAGAGTCCCATAATTTATCAACCTTTGTCGAAATATCAAAAACACACTTTTGAATAGGAAAGGCTTTTTTGTATTCACCACTTCATCAAGTGGTGACTCCTCCTCATCACAAAATCAGACCTCCCATTTTCTGATGGAAGGGTCCCTATTATACTCTTCTACACTTTCCCTTTTTTATAGCTCACCTTCTTCTTTTGCTACCTACTCAATTAGCCTTTGGATTTAATGAGCTCTCATTTCAGACAATCTCCCTTGGGCATACACCCCAAGAGTTCTTCTAGTTTCTGCTCTAAGCCCATCTATGATGTGGTGAAGTTGTTCCCTTTAAAAATAATCATGACTAGGGCATCGATGTAAGAGTGAATAGTATCTACCCACGGTGACATCCAAGTGTTCATGTGCTTCTTGTTTCCAGCCTTGAATTTGCCTTCTTAGATTAGACACTTTGGAGTATGTCTAATATTTTTCATTAAATAACTCTAACATGGTACTCCATCTACAAATATATTCAAGCTCCAAAGACTGACACTAGCTTTCAACTTCTTTGATGAGTGTCCTAGGGAAAAGCTTGAGTTTTTTTCATTCATTCTCTATGTTCTATAAGGCACATGCATAATAGAAAGTTTGTAGATGTGTCTATGGAACAGAGTTGTATCCCCCCTCAAATCTTGGGATATTTTTTATGTCTAAGCACTTGATCTAACTATCTTTCATATGCCTGGTTGGAATTTTAACTACCTTTGCAATGTTGAGCATACTTTAGTTCACTAACAGAGGTTCATCATCAGCATTGATGCAATGATGTTGATGATGGTTTTGGCCACACCTTTGATCTTGGTGGCCTTCATAATCATTGTTGTCTCATTAATTACTTTTATCACAATTATTTTGATGGTGGCTTTTATGAGAATCATCAGATGAAGAGGAATGTTCAAAATTAGATGAGAAAAATGAAGAGGAAGGTGGACTGCCACTGCCATTGCAGTGTCCACCATCACTCTTTTGCTTATTACAATCACCATCCTTAGATACCTTGCTATTGTGATGCTTGCCTAAGTCCCTACATTGACTATCAATTTTTCTTGAACCTAGTTTATGAATAGTTGATCATAGGTTCAGGTTCACACCCTCATCATTGGTATTAGGGGGTGAAGAATCTTCATGTTGAGAACCTTTAGTAGGAGGATTCTCATTGTCATCTTGATTTAGTAGGAACAAGGGATCAGTGTAATGTTTTCCCTTTGTAGCCTCATGGAGCTTCTCCTGACATTGATCTCGCTTGCATTGTATTTTAGTGAGATAGTAGTTTTGAGTGTCATATCCATCCACAACATATTCTTCATGAAGATCTGAGATGTCCAACTTCTTAAGAGTTTTAAGCAACATCCCTGACATAGATTGATTAGGGGGTAAGACAATGTTGCCCTCCATATCATGCCATCACAACTATTCATCCTGATGTAGGATGAAGGTGAAGTTTGGCACAAACTCATTTGGATAAGTATATACCACTTTGCATTCCTGTGGAACTGGTGGTTTGACATCTTCGTGCTTGTGAGAAGAAGAAGAAATTTTGTAAAGAAAAATAAAATTATCAGTGTGCTTTTATAATTATATGTATAGAAAGAATGATATTGACCTTGAGGTTCATACAATGATATTAATGATATTTATTTAAACCTAAATAGTGCACGTTTCAACAAACAAAGTCCCCAACAATAGTGCCAATGATGAGTGGTGAGGTTCCCCTACACCCAACCATATGAATCACAAAGCATTCACGTGCAATTTGGTTGAATTCTATGGACTTTATCATTTCTGGTGCACTAGACTTCTAGGAAGTGAATCTTGCTGTAAGGTCAATCATTGTCTTCCCAATTACACTTGTGATGTACACTGGTATAGTTAAGAGTAATTAAGGCATATAATTGTTATCATTTTCTATTTTTATGGTTTGGCATTTGAATTAAGATAGGAGTAATTGGATTAACTAATTCAAACTAATTAATTAGCTAGCATCTAACTAGTCCTAACATAAGCATTCGATCCCACTTTCCATACATGTTCTAAATCCATGTATCTGCTATTGGGCAACCAAGCACTATGCTATTGGGATTACCAAGCAAATACGTGTTATGCTCGAAGTGGTCATACTTATGTGTGTAATCTCTCTTGCTTAATTACTTCATTAACTTAATTACTAGAAACATTTAATAAATAATTAAAAGCATTAAATAGATAATTAAAAACAAGAAATGCATAAATAAAATATTTAATCTATCTAAAGTGCTACAAGATTTATTAGAAAGATCATCTTTATTACCACACACACTATCGTGCTTAGGTACAACAATGCTTGAATAGAGATTCATACACTCAATAACTCTTGCTACTGGTACTCGAGAGGAAAATTCTAACTTTCAAATGGAAAAACTACAAGAGCTTCACTTTAACTACAATCTCCTATTCCATAAATGTGGTTGGTAGGCATGTATTTATAGTCAAAAATAGACACTACGTCAACAGGGCCTCATCGTTGCATGATATGATCCATCGATGAGGCCTCATTGACAAGGCCCAGTCGATAAGGCCATGTTGACACAGCCAACCGAACTACGACTCATCAAGTACTCATCCCATGATCTAGAATTGTTATCACTTATTTATGCCTTAAAGGTTTAAAGACATTATCTTTTTGGTAGAATATTTGTACTAAAAATAGATCATAAGAGCTTACAATACTTACTAAGATAAGCCATCTTGAACACTATGAAACACCATAAAATTTTAGGACCCTGATGCTTCAGCAGAGTCTTGGAATTTGGGCAAGGATTTCCATAAGTGCAGCATCATGATGAGACGTTAGAACAGTGTAGGCACTGATGATAGACTATACAGTTTGACAAATTTTCTATCTCCTAGGCTAACAGGCCTACTAGACTCTCCAGCCTGCCTAGCTGGAAAATTAACCCGGATGACAGTCTATCCAAAAACTATGCTAGAAGTTGTTGAAAGTGTTCAGGATGAGCTAAATAGTTTGGCAAGTTTTCTAGCGGAGAAATCTACTACGCTATGCTACGCTGCACAATGTAGCAAGCCTTGAAGAGACCAATCAAGTGTCCAAGATGCAAGTTGATAACAAGTCAGTCTTCCAAAGAATTTGCCCATGTTTCAACCATCAAGCAAGATTACTTTGCCAACACATTAGGAGATAATAAACATCCTATGAAAAAATGGTGGACAAATTGGGCTTGGTTGATCAAATCAAGCCCACGATGCCATCTTGCTTAAAATTGTTTAACGGGGCACATGTGCAGGTAAAAGGAACTGTGTGCATAAAATTTGTGGTAGGGAACTAGTTTTCCATAAGAATAGTATTCATAGTGGTAGAGGAAATGCCTGGGTTCAACCTGATCCTGGGGAGATCGTGGTTGGCCCAATTGAGGGCTGTTTCCTCTCCAATACACTAGGAGATTCACTTGCCCTATGTGGGAGGGGAAGTGATAATTCATGGTGATGAAGTGGTTCCCCGAGCCATAAATAATGTAGGAATGGAGCAAGGATCAGAGATTGAAATCTCTAAAGACTGAACCCCCGCTCAAACTGAAATGCCTAAACAAGTTGAAACCGGTTCGAACGAGGAAGCAACATGGGTTGAGTTGCCCTTTCAAATAATAGAAGATGACATAAAGGAGTATTATAACAAGGCCCCTCATTCGTACAGATCACCGAGCCCATGATTGGTTAGGAAGAAACTATGAGAATAATTGTTACTTGCGTTAGCACAACTACTTCACTGCTTCCACCATAATTACTACTTGCATCAACGATACGTCCACTGCTCACATTGTTTACTTCGCATTCATTGCTTATGCTAGTGTCTTCCTCATTATTTACATTATCCACGTTACATCCATTGTTTGCATAATACTATGGCCCGCTAAGGCCTAAAACTAGCAAAGATTTCTTTTATTATTACCACCCCATGATGGCCCAGAATGGCCTTAAACTACCACTACGGCCCGCTAAGGCCTAAAATTGGCAATTTCATTACTCTGAGACATTGACAAAAAATAAAAAATAAAAATAAATAAATAAAAAATCATCATTAAGCAATGACCCAAAATGGCCTAAAACTATTAATGGCCCAAAATGGCCTTAAACTACCGTAACGGTCTGAAATGGCCTTAAACTACCGTAACGGCCTGAAATGGTCTAAAACTAAAACGAGAAGCTCCCAAGGAGCTTAAAAAGATAAAAAATAAAAATAATATAATGCATTAGCCAAAATGTAATAAATTTCCTCACATTCCATTCTTCATTCAATATCAATCAATAATGTTTACAAAATGTTTTGTAAATTCAAAGACAAGAATAAAATTCCCTGTTGCTACGCTATGGATCTTCACCCTCACCACCATCACCTACCTCAGTGGGTCCTGCATTTTCGTTTGGATCCTACACAACAAAAAAAAAATAATTAGTTAAAGCTACAATAAAGGTTGTTATGAAATAAACTATGGCACCACAAAAGGTTGTTACATAGTAGATAGCATAATAGACATGCAGCATAACAGTTGCATTCCTACTTAAGGGTGACGACTACGATACGTGTAGCATAGCAAAAGAAATGCATGACATGTGACATAGCAAATGAACAAGAGTAGGTAGACATGTAACAGTATAACAATATAACCAACATATCACTGGAATAGGTAGGGCAACGTGGTGAACTTGACAACAAACATAAAAATAGAAAAAAACAAAATTTTAACAACGTAGTAGTGTTACAGGTTCAATAGCATAGCAAGGCAACAGACTACCAATATAATGACCTAAAGGCCTTACGACATAACAACGTAGCATAACAGTAACAAAAAAATTACAACCTTAAACAGTGCAGGTGAGAAAGAATTTATAGTGGCCTCGCTGTTCCAACCCTATCTTGCCGCATGAAATAACTCATGCTACACCACATTAAACATGCATCATGCAGTCATAAAAAAATTTGCAAATAACTAAACCCTTCTAAAGGCGGTACCCTACATCGAGCATGTGCTACACCACTCAAAATCACCCAAAACCTCACAAAAAAGTAGTTATAATTCTTAACAATGGAGGTTAAGGCAATACTGCATGTAGCTGTAGCATAGCATCTGTACAGCCGCTATGGCGAACTAGCAACAAAAACAACATAGCAGCAAAAATAGTGACTAAAATGATAGTAATAGACGCAAACATCATCACAATAATGGCAAAAACAATAAAGATAGCGTAGTGACTTACCAAGCTGATGGAGTCTCCTATCGCACCTCAATGCGCACCTTGGATAGCCGTCCTAGAGAGTCCTTCACTTCGTCTACCTTGGCAAGTCCTCGATGCTTGCATTCACCTTTAGGTACCATTGTCTCACTCTAGGATTGTCTCTGACCACCTACTACACTACACCTTTTTGCTCTCTCTCTCTCTCTGTGCAACTATAGTACGCTCTGAGTATAGGCTCTAGGATCTGACAATGAAAATGACAAGTTTACCAGGGGTTAAACTCCTATTTATAGCCAACGTGGTGAAAAACCTACCATTTTGTATCTTGAGTAACGTGGGACGCCCCTACAACGTAGCACTACTATAGCAAAATCCTATCATAGCGTAACACTCATCGGTAGCATAGCAAGTGGGCCCACCAAATTTTGCACTGCTAACGGTATGCTAAGACCTTAAATTGGCAATCCTGATTTACATGAGATCTTAACCCATAGTGTAGCATAATGAAGATCTACTAAGACCTTAAACTAGAAATTTTGATTTACATGGGGTGAAGCCCAATGATGGTCTACCATGACCTTAAACTAGCAATTTTAACATTCATTTCATATTTTAGACCAAATTTTGCATTGTTATAGTCCGCTACAATCTTAAACTGGCAAAGATAATGCTTCTTGCATTTTCAAACTCATTAACGGTTTACTAAGATCTTAAACTGGCAACTTGCAAACTTTACATAGTAATTGACAATTATCTCATAAAGTTACATGCATTCATTTGACTTGGTCTTTCTTTCTATTATGACAGGTTTAACAAAAATAGCCATGCACGGTGATCTACATTCACTTTTAACCTTGATAGGTCCTCATGGTAGGCTTACAAGACACCTAAACTTAGAATCAATAGACTGGGAATCATCTACTGACAACAATATAGCATCCCTGGAAACATCCCTAGATTGGCCCGAACATCTAGTTCAAGCCTTAGACTTAGAGGCTAGGGATGTGACTGAGGACCCTCTCATTGAAACACCTATAAGTACATCCAAGGGGAAAATAAAAACATTAAAACTTAGCTCCCTTCTAGATTCACAAATGCAAAAGGACATATCTAAGGTTCTCCAAGATAACGTTAAAGTGTTTGTGTGGTCCTATGATGACATGTCGGGCCTAGACCTGTAGCTCATACAACACAACATTGTCTTAGACCTGCGTATCAAGGCAGTCAAACAAAAGGCTTGAAAAATCAAACCAGAAATTGCACTAGTTGTACATGATGAAATTACCAAGCTGTATCAAGTTGGTTTCATTTGCATGGTTGATTACTTGGAGTGGGTGTCGAACATCGTTATAGTCTTTAAGAAAATGGGAGGTATACGAATTTGTATAGACTTTCGAGATCTGAACAAAGTAATTATCAAAGATGACTTCCCATTATCAAGTATTGATCAACTTATTGACACTATAGCTGGTCATGGTTTACTATCCTTTATGGATGGGTTCTTAGGTTACAACCAGATCGACATCAACCCAAAGCATTAGTTAACAACTACTTTCATGATCCCTTGGGGAAGCTTTTGTTACACCATGATGCCCTTTGGACTCAAAAACACCGGAGCAACTTATCAACACACCATGACATACATTTTTAGCGACTACCTCTTGGAAAGAATAAATGATTATGTGGATGACGTAGCAGTCAAGTCTAAGGGAGCTATTGATCATCCCAATGATCTAGATGTAGTCCTCAAGCACTGTCATAGGCATGACTTGTGTATCAACCTAAGGAAATGTGTTTTTGGAGTTAAAATTGGACGTGTGCTAGGGTTTGTAGTATCAAAAGCTGGAATACGAGTGGACCCTAAAAAAGTTAAGGCCATCATTAACCTAGCGCCCCCTATCAACCTTAAAGAATTGAGTGGGTTGCAAGACAAAATATAGTTTATCAGAAGGTTTATAGCAAGGTTGACTGATAAGTTACACCCCATGCAACACTTGATAAAGAAGGGGATCAACTTCAAATGGACAGAACGATGTCAACAAGCCTTCAATGACCTAAAGAAAGAGCTTTTGCACCTCCCAACTATTTACCCACCACAAAGGGATAAGCCTTTCTACATCTACCTTGCTACCTTGGACACATCTATTGTAGCATTGTTATGTTAGAAGAAAGATGACGGTGCTGAAATCCCAGTTTATTACTTGAGCCTAGCACTAATAGCTTATGAGGAAAAGTATAATGAAGTAGAAGGAAATTGTCTCACCTTAGTGTTTACACTAAAAAAATGGAGACGCTACCTCTTCTGCAACAAGGTTAACATCATATGCAAGAGCAACATACTTCGGGCCATCATAAACAATTTATATGAGAGCAGCAGGATAGTGCGATGGAAAGCTACAACGATGGAATTCAATTTGCATTATGTTTCCAAATCATTGAAAAAGGGACAAGAAATAGCCACACAACTCACAACTGGACTCATGAATGATTAGGTAACGATAGAGCCAGAATTCCCCAAAGAACATATTAGCAGTGTCAATCCTTTGCCATTACACTTCGAAGCCACTTTGCATTTTGATAGTGCCTCAACTACACAAGGTGGTAGTGCTGTTGCAGTTGTTACATTCCCCTCTAGGGACATTCACCCTTTTTCTTACCATTTTGCATTCCTTTGTATGAACAACGTAGCTGAGTACGAAGAGGCCTTAGAGGGCTCTTAGCAGCCTAGGAACTAGAGATCCAACATTTGGCTGTTCGAGGTAATTCCCAACTCGTTGTCAACTAGATTACCAATGTCTATGCTTGTAAAGCGTTACACTTACAGCCATATTGTGACTTAGCCAAGAGTTTTCTGAAATAGTTTACAATAATAGACATCCAACAAGTGCCAAGCAACAAGAATACCATAGCAGATGCCTTAGCCATGTTAGCATTGACTATGCCATCACACCTATTTGCAACTTTACCGGCTTCAATAATAGAATGCACTGATTCTAGCATCCAAGTGGAACACATTGCAATTGTCAACACCATCGATACCCAAGAGTGGTATGCTAACGTTAAAGCCTATCTTCAACATGGAGAACCCCCACATAGCTTGACATCCACTCAAAAGGATGCAGTCCGAAAGTGAGCCCAGCAGTATGTCCTTATAGGAGACAACACCCTATGTAAATGCTCCTTTGATGGGATATTGGTAACTTGCATTGGTGAGGAGGATGCGGAAAAAAATATTAACAAAATCTATGAGGGATTATGTGGAGGACACATAGCCCCTAGAGCTATGGTAGCAAAGATTAGAAGCCTAGGGTACTATTGGCCTTACATTGAATGAAATTGCCTTGCCAAAGTTGGGATGTGTTATACATGCTAATGTCATGCAAACCTTATACATGTCTCACCTACTGAGTTGCATCCTACATAGATTATGTGGCCATTCCAACATTGGGGACCAGATCTCATAGGACCCATCACACCTAAGTTTTCTGCAAGACATAGCTTCATCATCACTACCAATGAGTACTTTACAAAGTGGGTAGAGGCTATCCTCCTTAGGAAGACTACATCCCAATAGGTTTGCCACTTTATCTTAGACAACATAGTAACAAGGTTTTGTCTTCCCATGACTATTGTGATAGAAAATGGGCCATAGCTTAGTAGCATGGAAACCAAAACCTTTTGCAACAACCTTGGCATCAAGTAATCCTTTTTTTCACCATACTACCCACAGGCAAACGGTCAAGTGGAGGCAACAAACAAGGCCATCATCAACTTACTCAAAATGATGCTTAGCAGTAGCAAGAGGCGATGGCATGAACAAATCCTCTACATTTAGTGGGCTTACTGTACAATGTGAGGAATGGCCATAGCTAAGACTCCCTACAGCCTTGTTTATGGATCTAAAGTAGTGTTACCTCTTGAATTGTAGGTATCGTCACTTCGGATGATCCTTTCAAGCATCATGAATGAAGCCCAAAATAACGAGTCAAGGATCATTGACCTTGACTCCATAGAGGAAGAACATGCCCAAACACTTGGCCATATCGAATGGTACCAGGACAAGCAACGAAAAAAGCATCATTCCAATCTACATCAACAACCGATCAAAAGAGGATACCTAGTTCTCAATGCTGTTCATGAACATGTAAGCAATTTCTCAGCAAATTGGGAAGGTTCATTCATAGTCACGAAAGCCTATGAGAACAAGGCCTTCAAACTAGCTGATATGGATGGTAAAGAGTTTGCAAATCCTGTGAACCACTTGTACCTCAAGCCATACTACATCTGATACTAATACAAGGTAAGGTAAGAAGATCATCCACTATGATGTAAAACTGGCAAAGATCATCCGCTATGATGTAAAACTGGCAAAGAACATCTACTATGATGTAAAACTGGCAAAGATAGTCTACTATGACTATAAACTGGCACAACAAGTCCTTGGGCTATCACATAAAACTTGCACCCATAGTACGGTCCGCTATGACCTTAAACTAGCCCATCCACCATCCACTACGATGATAAACTAGCACAATGGTCTGCTGGGACCTTAAACTAGCATAGCGGTCTGCCAAGAACTTAGACTAGCACATTATGGTCTGCTGGGACCTTAAACCAGTAAATCTGATGGTCTACCAAGACCTTAAACTGGGTTTTCAGGATAACGTACTCAGCTCAGATCCATGACCCTACAAACAAGCGAGCGTGCATAGTGCCAAATTTCTAGATAACACGAGGTGGGATGTTGTAGGTCAAGAATGTAATTCACTTTTCTAAGGAAACATCCTCTGGAACACATGTAGTGCCACTACCCCTGGCATCTTGCTGATCCTCCAAAGATGTCGTTTGACATCTTGCTGACCTTCCGAAGCTACCACTACCACCGCTAGTCATCTTGGTGGTAGCTCCTGTCATCAGTGCCTACTGCTGGAGTCCTAGCACTATTGTGGC
Source organism: Gnetum montanum (assembly GCA_015680685.1). NCBI lineage: Eukaryota > Viridiplantae > Streptophyta > Gnetopsida > Gnetales > Gnetaceae > Gnetum > Gnetum montanum. Next base: position 51,615 of record MNCI01014708.1, on the reverse strand, counting down.
CCAGTGGCAGAGTTGTTACCCTCCAGCCCTCGCCATCATCTAAGCCCAAAAGACGTTCAGCTGTTAGGCTTCTCACCTTATAGCTGAACTGCATGATGTTTTCCTTGGGTGGGAAATCTTTAGCACTCACATCACCATAACTCCTAGCCTCTTCAGTGCCAATCCCTTCAGTCTACCACTACCAGAACCGTTGCTGGCCTTCCTGCTTTGGGCATCGCATGCCTCAACAACAATGCTTGCTACTTTACTAGTGGCTAAAGAAAACAGCACTTTGCACTCACTGCATTTCATGGTTACATTTTCTTGGTTTTCTTTCTATTGTGTGTGTAGGATACAAGCCAAGATGACGTCGCTCAGAGATGCATTTCGCTAGGGGAGAAGAGCACTACATTGTTTTGAAGTGATTGTTCTGATAGCTTAGCTACTTAGGAGTGCACATCCCACCCTCCCTCTTAACCCTCTTCACCTCATTTCTTATACTTGTCATTTTTCTTTTCACATCTCTTTTACAAGTTTTCCCAACGAATATAAATCCCTCCCACATGCCTAACTGCCAAGTCCATGACATGCTTAATGCAACTCGTCACATGGGAAGCATATGTAGGTAGGTCAAAACCCCACATGGATGTAACACAACTCATCTTGGGGAGGAAACACCTATCCTACAACAACAATTTTTTCTGCAAGTGGACATGGTCAAAAAACAAAAAAATCCAAAAAAAGAGGCATACCCAAAACAAATGGCACAACAGCTATTTCACAACGACTATCTCTAAGCACTCCTAAAGGAAGCCTATAAGGCTAATAAAGAAGGACACCCATGCGTGTTGACTCCCTCACAAGCACTTTGACGCAGGACTGCACTATGTTACATCTTTTTATTTCCTGAACCTCTTTTCCCAAATCCATCTTTTTCTCCTTTCACTTACTTAACCATCCTAGCATTCCCAAGCGTAGAAAAGTGACATCTGAGCGACCATCAAAGAGCAGTGTTAGCATTTTATTTTTCATGGTGTTTCATATTCTTTGTTGACATCTCTCGGGTAGATCCTCCAGATATCAACAAAGAGGGGCCATTGAAACACCATAAAATTTCAGGACCCTGATGCTTCAGCAGAGTCTTGGAATTTGGGTAAGGATTTCCACAAGTGTAGCATCATGATGAGCCATCAGAACAATGTAGGCACTGATGATAGATTGTATAGTCCAAAAAATTTTCTATCTCCTAGGCTGATAGGCCTGCTGGACTCTCTAGCCTACCCACCTGGACAATTAACCTAGCTGATAGTCTATCTAAAAAATATACTAGGAGTTGCCAAAAGTGTTTAGGATGAGCTAAATAGTTCAACAAGTTTACTAGTGAAGAAATCTAATATGCTATGCAGCGTAGCAAGCCTTGAAGAGACCAATCAAGAATCCAAGATGCAAGTTGATAACAAGTCAGTCTTCCAAAGCATTTGCCCATGTTGCAACCATTAAGCAAGCTTTCTTTGCCAATGCACTGGGACATAATAAACATCCTATGACGAAATGGTTGCAAAACAAGTCAGGATTCAGCCAACATAGGGTGTTATGCTATGCAGCATAGCACAGTGTAGCAAGGATAGAACGCATAAAGGCCCCTCTACCAAGTGGCTCTAGCAAGAGGATTGCACTTGGAAATGCTTCACCCTCCAAAACTGGCTATCCCACAGCACTCAAGCCTCAAGAAAAATTTCCTGATAAAACATTGTATATTAGAAAAGGATGCATGACACATTGGCTGCTACGCTATGCTATGCTACATAGCGTAGCACAACATAGCAAGGATGCAAAACAATAGAATGCCCCAAGGACGCAGTAGGTTCAAAGGCTTTCCAGCATGGAAGACAAAGTTGCAGTCACTTGCTTGACCAGGCCTCAGATAGATGCTCTCGGCTTCTAGGCAAGATTTCTTTCAAGACCGATGGCTACGCTAGGCTACGCTATGTAGCGTAGCACAATGTAGTGAGCAGTCACTTATGCTATGCCAACACACTGGACAATGTAAGTAATGCAACACTTGCATGGAGACATTTAAAATGTTTTCAATTAGCTCCAAAACTTCTTGGCAATGATCATTCTCACCCTGGCACCTCTTCAGTGGATAAAATTAGCAAGTTTGCTTCATTTTGCATATCCCTGGTCAATCCCCAAAATTGATCCTATGCTTGACCTTGCTCACAAGAGTAGAGAAGACGTAGTCCTAGAGCATAGGCTCCATTTTGTTTTCATTGTTGGCATGCTTTCTAGATTTTGGCACATGCAGTTTTAGCAGTATGGTCATAGTGTAACAAGGATCACATTCAGCATCACACATCTACATAGCACAGTCATGTTTGTGCCTTATGGGGCCCAAGACACGTGGCATCTAGACCACATTTTTCTCCTGCTCTTGGCCCTATAAATACCTTGGCGAACAATGCTCAAGGGGTTGGCTTTTTGTGGGATTGGCTTTTGAGTTGGCTTTTGGAGAGCATAGTTGGAATTTTTAACATTCTAGTTCTCTTTGAGCTTTCTAGTTGGCTTCAGAAATCCTTTTGGGTTTAGCATTTTAGCATCTTGGTGAGTAGATTGGCAAGTAGAAGAATCCTGAGAAGCAGCCTACCAACTATAGTTCAGGAACCTGTGACCATACTACTCTGTGTAAGCTGTGCCTCTCCAGTGTTGCATCTTCAGTTGTACATCTTCCAACAAAGCAAAGATCAGATCCTTGATCTTAGGCTAGTGCATTTCCTCACCCAAATCTGTTTCACTCTTTGTTCATTATCATTGTATTTCGTATCATTTTTCATTATTTTACGTTGGTTAGTTATCACTTCACTTGCATACCTCATTTCTAAAACCAAACATTTACGAAAGTTTAAGTTACACTGACTAAGTCCCTATCTGATCGACTAGACTGTTCAGGGCATCCCATTTCTGTTTCTCTCCAGCACAGCCCTCGCATGGATTCGGGGTTACATTGTACACCCAACAACCTCTTGGTGTTCCAGCCACTGACATTTTCGGTTGCTACACACTAAAAAAATGAAGATGGTTGGAATTACTACCTGAATATGATTTTGTAATTAAATATATTTTAGGAAAAGAAAATATTGTGTTGATGCTCTTAGCTAGATGTGGAACCTCACAATTAGTATTGTGACAATCCTAATGAAAGAAGAGACTAAGGAATAGATAAAAAATATCCTTATTTTAAGCACATTTTTACCAATATCATTTTTGAACCTTATTTTAACCTTTTCCCAAAGGGCATGTTGATGAAGGAACAAAGGGTATGTATATCAAAGGGAAATTGGAGTTTTAAGTTATTGTTCAAAGTTCATGAAGTATCATATGTTGGATACCATATATATATCAAAAACTATGTGATGATGTAAAATTTTTATATTTATTCTAGTATGAAAAATGATGTGTCCACATACATTAAAATTTTTTTTTAACATGTCAAAGGGTAAAGGTTAAACAAAACAAATTGAGTAGAGTATTACAATCCTTGGAAGTATGAACATGGAAATGAAAAGATGTTACTATGGATTTTATTATGGTATTACCAATGAGTAATAAGGAGAATGAATTTATCTTTGTGGTAGTTGATCATCTATTGAAGATGGCTCACTTTATAACTTTAACATCTATGAATATAGTGGAAGAAGCAACCCAAGAATTTGTACGTGAGGTATTCTAACTACATACATGACCAAAGTTAGTCACATCATATAGAGATCCTATGTTTATCTCTAAATTTTAGTGAAACTTATTCAAGAAACTTTAAACTCAAGTGAAATTCAACACAACATACCACCTAGAAATAGGTAACCAAACAAAATGTGTTAATCGAATATTGGAAGATATTCTATGAAGCTATGTTAGAAGTATATCTAAAACATGGGAAAATTACCTACATTTAGGTAAATTAACCTCTAATAATACTGATGAGTGGTGAGGCACCTCTACACCTAGCCATATGAATCACTAAGGCATTGACATGCAATCCAGTAATATTCCATGGACTTATAGTTCTCTAGTGTACTAGTTCCTCTAGGAAGTGAAATGTATGTTGAGAATGTTCATTGTCTTCCCAACTACAATTGTGAAGCTCAAGGATATGATTTAAGTGTAATTGAGGTACATGATTTTTCTTATTTTATGTTTTATAAGTTTAATTGCCTACAATAAGAATGAAAGGTAAAGTTATTTAAGATCTAACTTATTCACTGCCTAGCTAACCTAACACAAGTACTCATCCCACTTTCCTGGAGACATTCTAAGCACATATAGTGCTACTGGGCTACCAAATGTTAAGCATTGTTGGGTTACCAAGCACTATATGTATGCTTGAAGTGGTTGTGCTTATGTTCATTAACAACTAAAAATTAATTGCTTAATTTAAATGCATTAAAGTAAGTGCATGAAAGTAAAGTGCATTAAAGGAAACATTAATCTATTCTCAGTGTTGCAAGGATTATCAAAAGGGTTCATTTTTATTCTCATCACACTACTGTGCTCTGGTACATTAGTGTTTGGATAAAGATCCAGACACACTTAGACTCCTGCTGCAGGCACTTAGAAAATATTCTAACTTCGGAGAAACAAAATTGCAAGAGCTTCACTAGTCTATGACAAAAACTAATGAAAACCTATTCCAAATTATGAGTCCAAGCACTATATTTATATGATGATGTATATCCTATAATATTGGATATCTGACATTGCATACTGGGCTTCAAAATTGGATACCCAATGTCAAGGCTTTGATATTAGGTATCTGATATTGGAATGTGTGAAAACATGATTCATTATACCTCCATGGCTGAATAAAAATTCATTCTTGAGTGAAGAAGGGGAGGAAAAAGTTCCTTAAAAAATATTAGGAAGGTATGGGATTATTACCTGACATACAAACTAACTTAGATGGAACAAATAGACTCTAAGTGCCCAAGTATACGAAGTTAGAATCTTTACAAAATTGGGTGTTCATGATAAGAGAAGTGAACACCCTGGATAAAATTGACATCTAATGCCTCTTGACAAATAAAGAGTGAGAGAGAAGATCCATTGATCATGAATAGTTTGCATTGTGTGGTAATGCCACCTCATCCTTGGTGAAGATAGTCTTGCTTCTAGTCCATGCTTCCCACTGCAATCACAGTAGAATCATGAATTAGTATGCAATGTGTAACACATAGCTATTAATTACCTTTTTTCATTGATGGTTACACTTGACTAGGTTGTGATTGTGGTAGATTTATTCTTTTAGGAGTGTTAGTGGGAAGGTTGACAAATAGGGTAAAATAGATAAGTCATCCATTAAATTTGAAAAAATTTGACACAAGAAAATATTTGAAGAGGATGTAAGAATTCACAAAAATAAAAAGGAAAGTTTACTAAAACATGTTATGAAGATGTGCACAATTGGATACCATTAATGAGTTAAACAAAAGGATTTGATTGTAAGAGTGTCTAAGTGTAAAGAACTTAACTAACTCAACCAAAAGTTATGCACGTGGGTTCTCCCCAAAGCAGGCACATGCCTTTTATGCCCTTGCATAACTTCAAACCAAAGAGTCTGTGGGCTCCATGGATGATTAATGGTTACAAAAGGTTAAGTAGAAAAACCTAAAAGAAACTACCTAATAATTTCAAATCATCAAACCAAGACATCAAACAAGAACATGGAACCAATAGTGAGGTGAGACATGGAAAGCATAGATGGATGAGAGAGAGTGAAATGGAGTTCCTAATTAAGATCATATGAAGTCCCTTGTGGATTTTATGGTTAAATGACTTGATAAGATTCATCATTAGTCCAAACCAAAACCAACCTCATTCAATGACTTCACACCACCATCCTAAGACCAATCCATCCCCCTCAAACACAAGAGTGCTCCCATAGAACAACTAGCATTCTAACATGTCTTTCTAGTCCCATAACTAGTGCTTGTAGCATGTTTATTTTTTATAAGGGGTGTGCTTTGAATTCCCATTATTTTTTTTGATGAGAACCACACCATGCAAAAACTAATTCAACTTTCTTTTATTGTTTGATATGGAATAGTAGGAAATCCATGAAAACACACATGCACCTAGGCAAACAGAAAGGAACAAAGAATATCAAATCCCCTTGAAGTCACATCCTATTCAAACCTTTGAATCCTTTCCAATTTTGGAAACTACCAAAGTCACAAATTTTTTAAAGTTTTATTAATGAAAAAGGGATTGCACATTTTCAGAACAAGGAAAATCATAGAGTTTGTGGATGGGTGGATGTTGTGGACTCACTACTTGTTGCTTGAAAAAGAAACCATGTCCTAATCATCCATAATGAAATTCAAAGCCAAAATCCAAACACCAACAATCAAATAACAAAATAGTATATACCACCATCAAGAAACACATTACCATTGTACTTGGCACTTATTATGAAAAATTTAGAAAATCACACTAAAATAAAATATAAAAAAAGTGTAAAATTTTCAAGAAGTAGCAAATGTACTAATGATGATGTAAAATAAAAAGTGGAAAAGATTAATAACATGAAAATAAGAAGATATAAAATAAAGAATGTGTAAAACAAAAAGTTGAAAATCTAAGGATGCTTATATGGTTAGCATGGATGGCCATCTCCCCCACAACTAAGTTGAAAGGAGGAGATCCAAAATATGGAGCATGGTTGTCCATCTGATGAGGCATTTGTTGTATTAGCTAGCTTATGCTGATGGAAAGGTTTGATTTGTGGATGTTGACCAACTATTTTTTGTCTAGGCTCACAAGTTTGTAGATCATCATGGTCCAAAGGGAAAAGTTTCATAAATGATGTAAGGTCCTTCCCATAATTTTTGGAACTTAGTTTGTTGAGGTATGTGTATGGGGTTCTAGTAGAGAACCTTATCTCTCGATTGAAATTTGGCTTTTCTGATTATAAGATCATGTTTCTTTTTGTTGTAGGCCTTGTGCAACTTATTAGATGATAGGGCCACTAATTGATTTTCATCTAGTAGGTTGAGATTCATTAGTATTTATTTTTGTGCTAAACTCAAGTCAAGGTCAAGGTCACAAGCTATTGAAACTGTACAGAGCTCGGATTGAATAGGAAGTGTTGGTAATTTTTTGTACATAAGCTCATAGGGATAATAGCCTTTAGGAAGTTTCCATGTTGAGTGGTAGGCCCAAAGGGCATAATTGAGTTTTATGCTTCAGTATTTCCTATATTTGCTAACAACTCTTATTATAATCCTTGTGATTTTCCTATTGATAACCTCAGCTTGACCATTGGCTTGGGGGTGGTAGGATGTTGTGAGTTTATGTTCAACCCCTAAGCGTTGCATGAGCTTCCGAGAAGTAGTGCCTATAAAGTAAGTTCCATTATTAGAAATTAATGCACGTGGCATACCAAAACTATTTACAACATTTCATTGTACAAACCACGCAATAGTAGAAGATGTAAAATCAATGACATTTGCTACTTCTACCCATTTAATATAGTAGTTAATAGTGACTATGATGTAAGTCTTTCCATTTGACATGGGCATGATGGGATGCATGAAATCAATGCCCCAGATGTTGAAGGGTTCTAGTGGTTGAATCCATTGCTGAGGTCCATTCGAGTAGTTATTCCATCATCTTGTTGGCATCATTCATAAGAGCAGATGTAATAGTGAGCATCCCTAAAGATTGTTGGCCAATAGTACCCTTCCATCAGGATTTTAAAGGTCATGCATCTCATAGCATAGTGTCCTCCACAAGGACCTTCATGAATGTCTTGGATAACATGTAGTTGATCAACATTAATGACACACCAATGAACTAGGCCATTGGTACACACCTTGTAAAGGTGCCCATTGATCTTCATGAAGTGTTTTACTTGGTGAAGAAGCTACTATTTCTTTTGATGGTCTAACCCTGATGGCATTTCTTGGGTGAGAAGATAGGTAAGAATGCCATCATACCATTTAGGCTCATTAGGCAATTGTTCAGTTATAGCCCAAACAAAGAGAAGTTCATCAAGAAACATATCAGATAGTGAGTTTTCTTCCTCTTTGTTATCCCATCGCAACCAAGACAAGTGATTAGTGACCACATTCTTAGTATCCTTTTGATCTACCATTGTAAGATCAAATTTCTATAAGATCACCAACCACAATATGACACAGGGGCTCACCGTTGGCTTATTCATCAAGAAGTGGATGGCACTATGGTCCATGTGCACAAACACCTTGTATCCAAGCACATAATACTTGAAATTCTTTAGAGAAAACACCACTGCCATCAATTCTTTTTCTGTAGTTGTGTAGTTTAGTTATGCACCCACAATGTTTTGGCTAGCATAGTGGATGTAGTATGGACATTTCTTGTCATCCATCTATGTAAGCATGGCTAATTCGATGCAACCATCATGACATGAAATGGTTTGGACTAGTCAGGTGCTTGTAGGATTGGAGTTTCTACAAGTTTCTCTTTCAGCTGTTGGAATGCTTTTTCACATTTTGTGGTCTAGAAAAATGGAGCATCTTTCTTTCTCAGCTTCATCAATGACTTTGCGATCTTAGAAAAATTTTCTATGAATCATTGATAGTAGCTAGTATGTCCAAGGAATGATTGAACATCTTTGATAATTTCTAATTGGTAGGTTCTTCCCTGGATGACCCTTATTTTCTTAAGGTCTACCTCAATTCCTGCTTGTGATATTCTATGCCCTAATAAAATGCCTTGCTGGACCATTAGGTGAATTTTTTACCAATTGAGCTATAAGTTGGTTTCAACACATCATTTTAGCACTTGCTTAAGGTGGTCTAGGGCTTGCACAAATGTAGCTTCATAAGTGGAAAAGTCATCCATGAAGACTTCCATACCACTTCTAATTTTTTGTTGAAAAATGCTCAAAACTAAGTGTTGGAATATAATAGGAGCATTGCATAAAGAAAATGACATCTTACGATATGCAAAAATCCCCCAAGGACTCATGAATGTTGTCTTTAATTGGTCCTCTAGTGCAAATTGAATTTAGTTATAGCCACTATAACCATCTAGAAAATTGTACTAGGAATGCCCAAATATTGTGTCTAAAACCTAATCAACAAATAGCAATGGAAATGATCCTTGAATATTTTCATATTCACTAGCCAAATATTTATGTAGACCCATCACTTGCCTCCTTTCTTTAGCACAATTACGAGTGGACTAACCCACTCACTATTCGCAATGGGATAAATGAACCCTGTCTTGAGGAGTTGTTTGATTTCCTCTTTGATGATCTACTTTATTTTGGGGTTTAATTTCCTTTATGTCTATCTTTTTGTCTTCATGGCTAGATCAGTGTAGATATGATGTTGGCATATCCTAGGATCAATCCTTGTGAGTTCAAGATATGACCAAGCAAAAGCAGTTGACCATTTTTCAACCACATTCAATAACATATTTTTCTACTTTAGAGTAATATTTGCATTGATTATGACTGACTTTCTATTTTTTAAAAACACATATTCCATTCCATTCAATAGTGTTTTTAGTTCAAGAGGCTCTTACTTAAAATTTTTAGGAATTTCCAACTCTTCCCAATAATTATCATCATTTGCATCATCAGAGAGTTAGTGATGAACTTGCTCTAGTTCATCCATGTCTATGACATATACACATGTCAGGCTCTTAGTTGGTTCCATGCAAAATGTGCTACTCTTAGAATTAGTGGTCAACCACTAGGTGTCCTCTTGTTTTGTGGCTACTGCATACAGACACCTTTGAATTTCTACTTTTGGTGCACATTGCTTACATGTAGAGATATATGCTTGTTTCATAGCCTAGAGTTTCTACAAATAATTACACCTTGTATCGTTATATGTGATGCATGGAACTTGCTTCTTCTCAATCTTTTTGAATGCATTTGCTTTGGATATTTCCAAGGAAAGATCTATAATACCCATTCTTACATCAATGGTGATAAGCCATGTCCTTTCCATGATGATTGAGAATCCCCTTTTTAGTTCTCCACCTTGATCACTACGAAATCGATAGGATAAGACCACTCATAGATAGTGATCACAATGTCTTCCACCAATCTCAATGAATAGTGATAGACTAGTCTACCAATTCTAATTTGATATTGTTCTTCTTGAAAGGAGGCAAGTTCCATGCAATGTACATCTCATAAGAAATTAAATTGACACTAGAACCTAAGCTAAGAAGAGCTTTGCATGGTTCATTCCTAGCAATCTGCAAATAGATGAGAGGACTTCTAGGATTAGCTAGTTTCCTAGGAAGGTTTTCAGCATGGATCCAATCAGATATGATGTGAGTAAGCATCATAGTATGGATCCTAGGTGGATTTTGGTTTGAATGGAACTCGAAAGAATATGATACAGAGGAAGATGGAGGGATAGGATTGTCAACTGCAGGTGGCCTATAGGGTCAAAAGAAAGATCTTTTCCTTGATTGAGTATTTGACCCACCTGGTTGATGAACTGGTTGTAGATTAATAGCCCTAGTAGTGTTGGGTTGTTGTGGTTAAGCTAGTAGTTCACCCTACATAGGTGGAGTAGGTGGTACCTATGTGACTAGAGGAGGAACATGTGTAGGGATAGGAGGATGATAAGGATAACAGATGGCATCACTTCTTTCATGTGGAGAATGAGTTTGATAATAATTAGAAGGGTGGTAGTGAGATTAGAAAGTAGAAATGTGACTAGAGGAGTCACATGGAGATAGGGGTTTTTGAATGTAGTACCCATATGGATCAGGTTGTCTATAAGGGTATTGTTGCCTTGGTGGTGTTAACACCTATGATTGTGGTTGCTACCACTATTGATACTACTCATATGGTTGTGGTGGTGTTCCATTGGGAGAATATTGCTGTTGCTGGTGGAACTGCCTAAAATTACCTTGAGGATAAGGTAATCTTTTGGATGTTTGCCTCTGTATTAGTTGTGGATTCAAAGTGTACATCCAAAACTCTTATAAATGTGATACTATGGGGAAACATCCCTTAGGATGTACATATTGGCAGATGTCACATCCACCATTATCATCTGATTTACTTTCCACGACTTCTTCTATTATAGCAATCTTGCCCTTACCTTTTTGATAGGCACATTCAACTTCCTTACACCTCCTTTGCTCACGATCACTAGCTTGTTCTTTGGACTCTTCAATAATTTTTAGGATAGCTTGAAATCTGCTATCCATTGAGTCCCACAACTGATCAACCTTAGTTGTAATTTCAAATTAAAATTTTTGGAGTGGTAAGGTTTTCTTATTCACCACCCCATCAGGTGTGGATTCTTCCTCACTATCATAGAATCAAACCTCCCTCTTGCAAATGGAAGGATTACAATTATATTCTTCTACACTTTCTCTTTTTCTTAATTTACCCTTCTCTTTAGCTACCTGCTCGATTAGTCTTTGTATCTGATAGATACTTAATTCTGATAGTCACCCTTGGGCATAGAAACCAAGGGTTCTTTTCATTTTTGATTGAAGCCTATCTACAATGTGGGAAAGTTGAATTAATTGAGAATAACCATTGCCAAGACATTTATGCATTAAGGAATAGTATCGAATAATGGTGGCATCTAAGGGTTTTTGTGTTCTTTTTTTTCATCCTTGGATTTACCTTCTCAAGTTAGAAACTCTGGATTATGTTTGATATTTATCATTAAACAATTCAAGCATGGTACTCTATCGTCTGATAAATTCTGGCTCTAAAGATCTGTACTAGTTCTCTGCTTCTTTGATGAGTGTCCTTGGGAACAACTTAAGTTTTTTCCACTCATTCTCTATGTTTTGCAAGGCACATGCATCTTGAAAAGCTTGGAGATGGTTTTGTGGATAAGAGTTACATCTTGCTTTGAATTGAGGAATATTGTTCATATTTAGCCTTTTGATTTGACTATCCTTCACATGCCTTGTTGGAATTCATATTTCCCATGCAATATTGAGCATACTTTTGGTAGTAAGAAAAGGCTCATCGAGGCCATGATCATGGTGCCTATGATGCCCTCTAGTACCCCTTCATTCATGGTGATGTGCCTCTCTTGAATGTCTACATCCTTGATCTTGCCTTTCCTGATGGTCCCTTTGATCATTTCGGTCTTGTCAATCATTTTTTTCACCTCCATCATGGTCTTGCCTCTTTTGGTTTTAATTAGAGATAAAAGAAGAAGAAGATGACAATGAAGATGAAGAGGAAGGAGGACTAGCACCATCATGGTGCCTACTACCACCTCTTCAACGTGATCGCAGCCATGATCATGATCTTGTTTCTTGTCTGCACTCCTACCTTGGTTTGCCTCATTGGATCCTTCTTTATTATTGGATCCATTCTTACCAAAACTAGGATTGTGAATTGTGGACCATAGGTTCTAAATTTGACCTTCTTCACTGAAGTCAAAGAGAGGGATTTCACTGAATGGAAAATCCCTAGAGAAGGGTTCCCCACCATATTTTTGGTACAACAGGAATGAGGAATCATTAAATCCTTTTTCTTTTGCAAATTCATGGTGTTGTTCTAGCTTTCAATCCTATAGACATTGTGCCTTAGTGGGATGATAATACCTGGCATCAGTATCTTGCTCAACATACTCAGCATGACATTGCTAGAAACCCCATCATATAAGCATTTGTTGGAGCATTGTAGGAATATATTGATCAAGCAACAACACAATGTTGCCCTCCATGTCACGCCACCACAACTATTCATCCTGATGTAGGATGAAGGTGAAATTGGGTACATACTCATTAGGATGAGCATATACCACTTGCTATTGTTGAGGCACCAGTTGATGCACTTCATTAGAATTAGGCAGAGAATCACTTCTGTGAGAAGAAGACATTTTCAATTAGATAATAAAAACATAATGTGCTTTTAAATTTTTTTGTAGTAATTGTAAAATATGATATGATTATAAGGTCCATTTAAATGATTTTGAATGATTTCCACTAAATCTTAGATAGCAAATGAAACAACCAAAAGGTCCCCAACAACGACACCAATGATGATTGACGAGGTACCCCTACTCCCAATCATACAAATCACTAAGCTATTCACATGTGATTTGGTTGAATTCCATGAACCTATAGTTCTCCAGTGCACTAGTTTCTCTAGAAAGTGAAATGGGTGTTGAGAATGTTCATTGTCTTCCCAAATACACATGTAAAGCTCAAGGATATGATTTAAGTGTAATTGAGGTACATGATTTCTCATTTTATGTTTTATAAGTTTAGTCACCTACGACAAGAATGAAAGGTAAATTAATTTAAGATCTAACTCATTTGATGCCTAGCTAGCCTAACACAAGTACCCATCTCACTTTCCTGGACACATCCTAAGCACATATAGTGTTGTTGGGCTACCAAACTTTAAGCATTGCTGGGTTACCAAGCATTATATGTATGCTCCAAGTGGTCATGCTTGTGTTCATTAACAACTAGAAATTAATTGCTTAATTTAAATGCATTAAAGTAAGTGCATTATAGGAAACATTAATCTATTCTCAGTGCTGTAAGGATTATCAAAAGGGTTTTTTTTATTCCTGTCACATTGCTGCGCAAAGGTACATCAGTGTTCAAACAAAGATCCATACACATTTAGACTCATACTACGAGCACTCAAAAAATATTTGAACTCTAGAAAAAACAAACTGCAAGAGCTTCACTACTCTATAATAAAAATTTATGAAAAAATATCCCAAATCATGAGCCCAAATGCTATATTTATACCCTAGCATATACCCCATGATATTGGATATCTAACATTGCATCCTGGGCTCTGACATCAAATACCCAATGTCAAGGCTTTGATATTGGGTATTTGATATCATTGCATGCAAAAACATGATTCATAAAATAATTATTAGGAATCCATACATAGAATCCCATTTGAAGTTATGTATGGATGGAATTACTAAACACCACTAACTTGGCCATACCCAAGGTTAAGAGTAGAATGAAAGAAAGAAAAAATAAAAATCATGAAAAATATTTTTACTAGAGTAAAAAAAGAAAGTTTAGAAGTGGCCTAGGATAAGTATATGAGATATGTGAATCAACATTACCTTAAGAAGGAATTGTAGATAAAAAAATAAATGTTACTGAGAGTTAAACCTACTAGGAGTTCCCTTAAGCTAGGAAGATATACTAAGTTAGATCCTAAAAAATATGGACCTTTTAAAGTTTTAGAGTGAATTGGAAAACTAGCTGACTAACTAAATCTTTTGGTGAACTTAAAGATTCATCTACTATTCCATGTGAATTCACTTTAGAAGTTTCATAAGAATAACATACCATATGTACTATAATGGAATACTTTGTCTTTGAGAACTATCACAAACTTTGAGGTTAAACCAATTGCAATTATGGATCAAAGAATGAAGAAACTCCATAGTAAAATCATCAATGAAGTATTTGTTTAATGGTCAGACTAGGATTAACAAACCTTGAAAAATAGGAAGTTTATTCTCAACACATATCCTCAAATTTTTGAACATCATGATAATAAATAATAATTATGTTCATTAACTGAAATAACTAAGAAAGTAATGTATAGTTTTTCTTTTATGTAGATAATAATGAAAATAATAATGAAGCCAAAAATGAGGAGCATAGCGAGGATATAATTTCTAAATAGATGGATTTAGAATAAGCACTTGAGGATAAGTAGGATACTTAAGGGGAATTGATTGTAATATCTCGTTCCTTGTTAAGGATGGAATTATATATTAATCATGTAATTAATAGTAAAAAAGAAGGGGTGCCTCATTATGAAGATTTGTAACTATTCATGATACCCCTTGGGGATGGGTTTAATCTGTGACATTTAAGGTTATGCTTAGAGGTTGCATTAGCATGAAGTTGGAGAGCTAGATTGGTATGTGATGAAAGCCAAGTAAAGTAGGATAAGAAGAGACTAAACACCACTTTGTTCTAATGGTTTAACTATGGTGGTAGTGTTGGATTGCCTCTAAGGTTCTAAGTGTTATAGGAATATAACCCAAGGCCATTGACAATGTACAAATAAATTTCATTAATAAAGTTCTATTATTTATTTTTCTTTTAATTCTGTATTCCTTTGCCATTGCAAGTTTAATGAGTAATCCAAATTATTTCCATGTTATACAATGATTTCACATGATGAATGATTGTTTCAATTAACATCTAAGAATAAGATGTCATAATTAGTATTTGTGAATATTATTCACTATCCTAGGTGATGAATCATGTTTTGACTAGCTCTAATATTAGATATTTCTGATATCAAAGCCTCCATATTAGATACTTGATGTCAAAGCCTACGACACGATGTCGAATATTTGATATCATGGGGTATATGTTGACCTATAAATATAGTGCTTGGGCTCACAATTTTCATATAGTTTTTCATAGTTTTTTCATAGCATAGCAAAGCTCTTGCAATTTGTTTTCTCCAGAGTTAGAATATTTTCTAAGTGTCTATAGCAGGAGTCTGAGTGTGTACAGACCTTTATTTGAGCACTAATGTACTTGAGCATAGCAGTGTAATGGGAATAAAGATGAACCCTTTTGATAATCTTTGCAGCACTAATAATAAATTAATGTTTTCTTTAATGCACTTATTATTCATACACTTTACTTTAATGTATTTTCATTAAGCAATTAATTTCTAGTTGTTAATGCACACAATCACAACCACTTTGAATATACGTGTAGCACTTGGTAACCCAAAAACACTTAATGTTTGGTAACCTAGTAGCACTACATGCATTTAGGATGTGTCCGAGGAGTGGGAATAGGTACTTGTGTTAGGCTAGCTAGGTAGTAGATTAATTAGATCTTAAATTACTCTACCTTTCATTCTACTTCTAGGCAATTAAACTTATAAAATATAAAATGATAAAAATCACATAACTCAATTGCACTTAACCATATACTTGTACCTCACAAGTGGAATTAAGAAGACAATGATCATTTCAATTAGATTTCACTTCCTTGAAACTAGTGTACTTAAGAACTTCAAGTCTACAAAATTCAACCAAATCATGCATGAACGCTTGTGATTCGCATGGTTGGGTGTAGGGGTACCTCGCCACTCATCACTAGGATTTGTAATTTCAATTTAGATTTTTGTCTAAGGATGATACATTTTTAGTTGTTTTTGAATATATTAGCTGCTAATGTTTTATGTTTTCCAAAGAATATATATATTATTTTATCTAATAAGTATGTTTCTTTGTTCTTAGAACTATCACAAAAGGTTAGTTTAGTTGTTTTGAAGAAAATCATGAGGAATTATGAAGTCCTTTATTATTTGTAGTAGTGAAGCTTTTATTTTTTGTGGTCTCTTTTCCATGTAGGAGTACATCTTGGTGGATTATAGAAATTCATAAATGGAATTAAGAAGAAGCACATATTCATGACGTCTGTTATTAGAATTTTAATTAAGTTCTATAGTAACACTTTTGATTTTGACTTTTTGTAAATATTAATGTGCACATAAAGTACTCATCTAACTAAGCACATTCAAAACTAAAAGAAGGTGCTAGTCTCCCAAATACATTTGTGTTGTGTGATGTTGAAATCTTGTTTTGATCTATCTATTTATGTTATTCGTTGCATGCATTACTTTATGTTTGAATGCTAACATTTGGTGAGATATAATCCCTCTTGTGCATGACTATTTAGCATCTTGATATCTATTCTAGAACTACTTAAGAAGTATTTATAATTTATTTTTGCTACTACTTAGCCTTATTGATTGACTTTTTCTTTGTTTTTAACTCTTAAATGATACAAGTGTTAGTGAAGATAAGATTAATGCTTAGCTATGTGTTTAAATTAGAGTTTTATTAATTTCTAGCATTTTGAGATTTATGTACTTTTTTATGTTGTAATGCTTAGATTAGATTAGTTATATTTCTAGTACCCTTTGGTTGGCATAAGTGTGTATGTGTGTACTTTCCTAATAGGTACCCTCTTAGCTAAGACCAAAAAACATATATCAACAATATATATGGTGAATCAATCATAAACCTTGAATATGAGAGGAACTTGAATTACAAAATTTATATATGTATGTTATTGAATTTAATAAATAAAAATGTTATAGTGCATATACTATAAGTAAAGGAATTTGTGTTACCATGGTAGAGAAATGACATTTTTATAATCTTTATGTATTTTATAAATATAAAAAGTAAAACAATAATTAAATCTCATTGCAATAGCATGCAAGACATGTGTAACATTCACAAATAAAAGAGAGATGACCATACCTTCATATTACAATCCCTTTTTGAATTGATGAAACACACAAATTACACACACATACAGACCATGTCATAATCCCTTACGTGATATATGTGACACATATAGATAAAAGTGATAAAATATACTCATTTATACACTTGATGGCCTAACATCATTTTAGAAAGGTACCACCTCCTTAGGCAAGGTCAAATCATTGTAAGCTTTACACAAATACAGTAGTCTATGCAAGAGAATTAATTTAATTATAATTTCTAAATCTAATAAGGAAATTTATTAATTAAATATTATCATCAAGATTTGATAAAAAATTAAACTAAGCTTTATTCATCATGCAAACATTTGATTCTACATTAACCAAATGATTGTGGGTTGCAAAAGCACAACAATAGTTTAACAAAGTCTTGTTGCACAAGAAAGCAATGACTCAAAACATAAAACAAAAATAAATTGAATACTTACCTAAGAAAGGAGTAGGGGATTTTCACATAAATAAATTTTTTTTTTTTGTGCTTTTCTTCTTAAGTATTTATAGTTTTTGGACTTAAAACAGAAGTGGTTTAATGACACTAGGATAACAATATTAGGGATGTATTGGTATAGGAACACCTCTTATGAATCCCTTTTCATCAATACAAGTAGAAGAATGAAGATTTTGAATAGCTTGGAAGATGTCTTTGAATTTTGTAGATGTCTTGCCTAAGAGTTGGGTATGCATAGGAGATATCCCACATGCCTAGAAGATATTTTACTTGAGATTTGTCTATTGAGAGTAGACATCTTAAATGGTTGGGAGATGTCTTGGCTAGGGAAGAAGATGTCTTATCCAAAGAGGATATGTCTTTGGAAAGACATCTTACATGTTGAAGAGACATCTTGTCTCTAGAGGAGACATCTTGTCTAAAGAGTAGATGTCTTGCTGAATCCACTGTCTGCTAGAGAGACATCTTATCAAGTCTTTAGACATTTTATTCAATTGTGAAAAGTCTTGATATGATAATTCTAGGATGGGAAATAGATGAGAACATGAGATCAAGATTGGAAATATCCAAGGATCTTTAAGTTAATCATGGAGAAAATTTTCCTTAAGTCTTTATCTTATAATAGATAAACAATGGTTTTGTTTGCATGTTTTGTGTGAGTAGTGCATAAGAGAGAGATAAAGAGAGATTGCATGAGATTTGTATGCATCTTTGTGATTGACTATATATTTGGTACTGACTATAGATCTCTATGCAAGACTTGATATACAATATTCATAAAAAAATCCCATATTCTATGCATCTAAATAATCTTTGTGATAAATGACATAATAAAGATCATATCAAGGCCATCTTCTATTTTCCTGTCTTTCTAAATTATACTAAAAAAAAATAGAACTAAACCTTTATAGACTTGGAATAGTGGCCAAAATGTGAGCTAACAAAAATGACCTCAGAGTAAACTGGGTTTGCTTGGCCATGGTTTCAGTAGTTTTCATTTGTAGTTAAGAATTTAGGAAAAAGACAAGATTAAAGGGCTTATTGTTTTCTACAACTACAATGACTTTTAGATGTTGGACTGAAACTCTTGAAATATTTGACCCAGAGCAAGTATTCAATGCAGCAATGAAAATATGATGGAAGAACCTAAGTTCATTGAAGGACAGGAGAGAATTCCTGTAGCCAAAAAAAGTGGAGATTCTGGCTCCTGAAAGATGAAGCTCTTGTATGCTTGCTAGAAATTCGCTCAGCCATTGCTATGTTATATCCCTCATGAATCCCCTATTTATTTTGACTGGGTAATGGCACTCCATATAATTCGTAATTTCCAGCTAGACTAAGGTCTATCAACTAATCTGGCCTCTATTTCATCTGTAGGTAATTTCTACTATACTTGGTTTTAGTGACGACGCTATTTACAACATCCTTTATTAAATTAGCCCTGGGTCTAAAACCAATTTTATGCCTGCCTGTGTTCTAATAGAAATCCTTCCATTCCTGTGCATCACTGAAGTCTTGTATCTGAAATTACTATACAAAATCATGGTCTTCATCATAATAAAAGCGTGATTTTAGATCTTCTTCCTCAAGGTCTTGCGGCTACATATCACTAGTAGAATCAACCCATCGTCTTAGCTCGAAAATGGAGAGGCCAAAACTCTGCAAATTTTCTAAAAACACTTGGACTAGGATATCCTCAAACAAGAGATTTATCTAGTCCTTGGCTCTCACAACTTTCTTAGGCATGGTGGAAGCTTGGCCTATTCACTGCGCTATTTTATTTCTTGTAAATTCTCTATTGCTTTGTTCTCTACAGATGATGTATTCTTAATTTTCTTACAGGGATGGTTTCCGTACTTATTCTAGGAATTTATGTATCATGAAAACTCATTAATACAATCTTCTTCAGGCCACTTCCTGATATGATTCATATCTATCCTGGTCGTTTCCTTGAATGCTTTATACCAATTTAATTTTAATCCCATTTATAAAAGATATATTATGGCCATTTTTTTCATGGTATCATCACCGTTTCTGGGTTGAAATGGTTTTATCCCACTTCACAAGTGTCTTCTAGCTGATTTCTTCCATTTCAAATTTCAGGTTGGATTATTATATGTCATTCTTAAGTCTGAAAAGGGACAAACTCACTTTGTCCTACTTGTGAGTTGGAATAAAGCTCAGCTGTCCCATTTCAGCCTTTTATGATGCTTGGTATGAATTGGCCTTCTCTAACATGAAAATATTCTATCTTGTCAATGCCACATGGCTACACCTCCCTTTGTTGATGAACTAGAATAAATCGAATTTGATCCATTTGAGAAGTGGATTCGTAGACATTTCTCCGATTTCAATTTATGTGCAACGTTTAAATTTGTGTTGATTTTTACAGCTGGGATGGAAGCAAAATGGCTTACTTCAAAAATAGGACAAAATGATTTTTCCCTAATTCATATTTTGATTTCAATCCTTATTTTGGCCGAGAGGCCAACTCGTCTCCTAGGATAGGGGGGAGGGGAGTGCATTTTGTCACCCTCCACATCACGCACCACATAAGATCCCATGAAATGGAAAAAAATATGAACCGAAGAGCCACACTTTTTCGTATTCCCATTGTGCAGAATGTAAACCAAAGTGCCATAACTTTTCATATTTTTGTTGCACACATAAAAAGGCCAAATGCAACCAAATGCAGAATGGGGATGGGGATGGGAATGAGAATTCCATTTCCATTCTGTCTCTGTCTCCGTTTGCAACTGCTATTGCAGGCCACCTGGTCCAACCGAACCAGCTTTGATAATGCTAGCTTCAGAGCTCTGCCAGAGCACTGGAAAGGCACCTACGATGGTGGCCTATGCTTTAGCTACAATAACAAGCTCATCAACATGTGCTTCTTCAACCAAGGCAGCAATAAGGCAGTAGGCCAATCAACCCTTGCTGCATCCTTGCTTAACACTGAGGGCCATGACATGCACACATCATCGACAATCATAATACAATTTTTGTTATAATAGCTAAAAGATCCCTTCATTTAGGTTTCTTTTTTTTTTGGATAAAATTTATATATGAATTAGGTCAATATGTTTCTTGAGTAGCTTTGTTTGAATGTATGTTTTAAGCATAAAATTTTCCAGGTAGGGGCAAGATGAGGGGTAGAGTCAGAGGCATTCAAGAAAAGACGACAATGGCTATAGTTGAAGCTACAACTTGAGAGGAAGGGTCTTCTGAAGTTTCTGTGTCAACAATAGCCTTTGGTTATTGGAATCTCTTTCTAGAAACAAACTTTCTGCTAGTTTTTTTATGTGTGTTTTTGTTAATTTTGTATAGTGAATTGTAACGTGTTGAACATTACATTTTGATGATTTTTTTGCAATTTTCATAGTTTCACTTCAAGTTGAGCTCTTCTATCATTAGTACTTAGCATGTCTTCCTATACATTTGCATTCTCAATGCAAAAACGTTCCAAAGTTTGGTTCTGTTCTTTTTTCAATGCTTTCTAGAGTGGCAGGGAATTCTGAAATTCTAATTTTCTGCTACTATCTTGAGTAATTTTCTTTTGCTACACCCTTTTTCAATGTAAAGGAACATTTGTAAGTTCATTTTCTCTTTATCTCATTGTATATCTTGTGTAGGTTTTATCATTTCTATGGTTGTGCTTTGAAATTCAGCAGTTACCATGGAGTAAATGCATTTAGTTGTTATGATTGTGATTGCTTTTTCGTTTGCAATATGCATTTTAATAAAATGCAAAAGCATTAGCATTTTTGCTAGCACATGGAAATTATTAGCCAATTTGAGATGTTGGCCTGACTACGGTCGTAATTTTAACAATTTTTCCTGCTTATTGGGAGGACTTAAAGAGTTCAAATTTGATAATTTCTTTTTACCTTCTCGCATGCTATGAGGCCTTTCCTTTATGTACATATTCTTTGATTGATGGAATCTAATGGATCATATGGTTGTTAACCTAGTAAATTTTAAAAATGAGAACTTCTACACCTCTGGCAGCCTAGACCCTAGGAAGATCTCCGACAAGATCATGCTGTGATGATCCTAGCTAATGCCAAGGAAAATCGCGACGAGCTCTCTACCAATGCACATGTCTTGCCATAATCATAAATAACCAATTATTTATAAATCTTCCCTAGCCAAAGAGTCATTGTAGGGGAGCCAATGATTATATTTATCTTGTTTTTTCATAATCTCAGCTATATATAATGATATAGTTATAATCATAAACATAAATGATTATATATAATGATTATAAACATTTCATCATACATAAAGTCAGTTATTTATAATCATTTCATTATATATATCTTATGGATAATGCTAACCGAGATATAATCATTATGCGTTAGCATTATGAATGAATAAATAATATCTCTAAAATTATGGATTATGAGTAATATTTCATCATATATTGGCTTTATTTATTATGAAATGTTTAGTGTTCAAATGAATCTTATAATCTATAATATCTCAGATTATAATTATGGATTATTTCTCTAATTATAATAATCTCATAACATTTATTGGATTCCAAAATAATTATAATATAATAATTATGAATGAGGTGTTAGCATCATTCATATTTTGTCCATTGTAACAATAATGTCAATATACAAAAGCTTTTGATATAATAATAACATTATTTATGCATTTGTAACATGATTTTTTATATCTCCATAAATGAATATGCATTACAAATATATGTTACAGTGCCAATTTAGTTTGATCTCTTCGTATTCCCTCACCTGCATGCGCCACATGCATGGGAGCTAAAGAATCAATGCAAGGGAGTTGAATCTCTACTCGATTAATGTCCCCTAACCCCTAAGCTTCTCATTCATTTCTTTGTATTCCCTCACATGAACACACGACATCTAAGGGAGCCAAAGAGTCACTACAGGGGAGATGAATCTCTATTTAATTGACACTCCCCAACCCTTGGGCTCCTCATTCATCTCTTCGTATTCCCTCAAGTGTAGGGCCTGACGTGGGTAATAATGAATATTTATTACNTATACATTATTGTTGATTTTGGCTCCTACATCGGATGTGCCTTTGATAATGGTAATTCTCATCATGTGCCAATTGTACCTATGATCCAAGGAGCATCTCGTCAGTCACCATTACAGTTGGCATGGGCCATGACTATTCATAAGTCTCAAAGAATGACACTAGATAAGGCTATTATTCACATTGGTTCAAGAGAAGTTATGGGTCTAACGTTTGTTGCATTATCTGGAGTCAAGACCATTGATTCTTTAAAGATTCATCCTTCTTTTCATGTGCAAAGATACAGAAAGATTTCAGATGCTAAACATCTCCAAAGTAGAATTGCATAAGAAGTTTGTTTTGCTCAGTTGGAGAATTAGACATATTGAGTTCACACTTATTATAATATTTTTCCTTTTGCTCAATCCAATTATACATCTCTGTAATGTTTGTTGCAATAATTGTGTAATGTATTCTTTCATCAACATATACGAAATATATAAACTTTTATTTTAACCAATTTATGTTTACCAATATATATTATTTGGAATGCAAATAATGATGATAACTTAAAAAATAAAAAAAAATTAAATTCTACTCTTAGCCTACAAAACCACTACACAAGAGAACTTACAGGTCTAATGTTTTTTCATTATCTAGAGTCAAGACCATTGATTCTTTAAAGATTCATCCTCCTTTCCATGTGCAAAGATATACAAAAATTTCAGATGCTAAACATCTCCAAGTAGAATTGCACAGGAAGTTCATTTTGCTCAATTCGAGGATTAGGTATATTAAATTCACACTTATCATTGTATTTTGCCTTTTGCTCAATCATATTATACAAATCTGTAATGTTTGTTGCAATAATTATGCAATGTATTCCTTTATCAACATATACGAAATATATAAACTTTTATTTTAACCAATTTATGTTTACCAATATATATTATTTGGAATGCAAATAGTGATGATAACTTAAAAAAAAAATTAAATTCTACTCATAGCCCGCAAAACCTCTTCACTAGCTTATATATATATATATATATTGGCTGAGATAATTTTTAAAAAAATGATGTTAACCAAGCCCGACTACTGAACGAGGTAACAAGATAACTAAAAATGGAATCACTCATCCCTCCTCTGTTTCTCTACCACTTACCCAACTTA
>MNCI01014708.1:1702-27661 GCA_015680685.1 Gnetum montanum | reverse complement strand
TTTTTTTAAAATCATCTCGACCAATTTATATATAAATATATAAATATATATAAAAGCTAGTCCAATAATACATGCCAAAGTGCTATATAATGTGGCATATTATGTTCATTCCATTTTGGAAATAGGTGCATGACCATTTTTACAATTTCAATTTGTGTTCTATGCCTAAAATGGATCATGCCACATTCATTCCATTTGGAAGATGAAAGAGTGGCCATTTTTTCCATTTTGAGCTTTGTGTCGAAGAAGTCATAGGTCTTCATTTTGTCCTTTTTATGAAATGCTTAAACTAGGATAGATTCCTTTTTTATTTTTTAATTTGGTTATGTATGTCTCCTCCTTTGTACAATACTGAAAGAGGATAAATGTCCTCTGGTCCATTTTTGATTAAATGGATTTGTTCCATTTCATAGTAATATATAGGTCAATTCTCCCAAGTTGACCTTTTTACTATTCTTTCCTATGGATTAAAATAAATGGTCTTTACCCTGTATTACCAAATAGGTCAATATGAATTTGAATGATTACATCAATACTCTAGGTGCATTTTGTAACCTTGATGTTTATGTCATTATAAAAAATAAATTTGCCTAGCCTACACTTTATCAAATGCCAAAATATAATATTTAAATAGGCCATACTTAGCCTATTTTATAACATGAAATGGAGGAAACCAGGTTTATCCTAATTTGAAAATCCATTCATAGCTTTTCTTCCTATTTTGGTTATTTGCACTTCTTAACAAACTTTTTGGCTAAAAAGTAGGAATTTTCCAATGTCTAGATTTGATTTATGCTTCCATGAACTGGGATAAATAACTTGAATCCCATTTGATAAACTAGGAAAAATGCTTTATGACCAATTTCATCAAGTGAATAATTGAAATGGTCATTTTAACTCTTGTTTACACTTTCAAATATCTGAAAAATTCTCATTAGCTAAACATTATGCCACTATTTCAATTATTCCTAAATGAAACCATTGTCACACTTTCAAAAGGTTGCATTTGTGCTTCATAAAATGGGCTCATGAAAATTTTTCTGATTGAGATAAAAATATAATTTTTTGCTCCATACTATGACCAAAATATAATAACAGATATTAGATGGAACTATGATTGATTTGAGAAACTCCAATCATAAGAGATGTTCCTTAGATATTGAAATGAAGTCAAAAAGGAAAAGGTTGGGTCCTTTTGACTTCATGAAAATAGCAATTTGAAGAAAGGCTTTACCCCTAGCTATGACTTCCTTGACTACCAATGTGTGAGGGACAACACTTATTAGTGTAGGATCCTGAATAACTATCAAAGATGCAAGAGTTAAACCCTAGTCTACTTGGAACAAAACCTTTTTCTTGTTTGAAATAGCCTACTTGGGTGCTTGCTCCTTGTCTTTTTCTTTGTCCTACTTAGCTTCCTTGTATGTTCTTATTAGGACTTTGATAAGTGAGGAAGGAGTAGGGAGTAAAGGACATTTAGATGACCTAGGAGGGGAAAATGGTACTGCATGGGAAGAAATAGCATAGGGTAAAACTACAGGAAAATCAACAAGCTTACATGGAGTTGGCAAAGGAAGATTATTTCTTTAAGAAGATGAAACATAAAAAAAAAAGAGGAATTGGAATGGGTGCATTCTTCAACATGATGAGGGGTTAAGTCAATGACAAAGGGAGCTTGACCAACATCCTGGGAGGAAGATGAGAAAGTAGTTCCATTTCATGGAAGATTAATAATTGAATACTTTTTTAAACTTTGGTTGGTTTAACTAGGGAGGTGTGTAAGAATTGCTCTGAAAGTGTCCCAACTGAATCACAGAGGGTGATTTTGGACAATTTACATTGTTATCTAAGTGAAATGCAAAGATCCTTCTTCAATGGACATTCAAAAGATCTTGGAGGATTTGCATGTTTTGGTTGCTATGTTATATAGGACTGTTAGACACAATTTTCCCTTTTTCGACAAGTACTTATACATCATCTTCGAGAATGTTATAATCCTCTATGTCATGGCTCATAACTTGATGGTAATAACAAAAATTATTAGGATTATACCACTTAGGCATTGATGGATCATTTTCCATGTGTTGGGAAGGATCAATTGCCAAGGTTGTAAGCCTTTAAAAATGGACTCTCGTTTGTTCTAACATCTACTTTGAAGTTGAGTGCCCCTCATTTAATAGCATGTTATACAATTGAGTGTATGTCATAGGAAATTTGTCATATTTTGATGTATCTCTTTGTAGCATCATTTTCCCATTATTGAACATTTTCTATTCATTTTCATTAGGTCTAGCATTTGGCTTCTTATTTCCAACATTATTATTATTATTAGGTAATGCACTTGTGGTAGGTTGATCCATAGATGCCACCATTTAACGTGCATCCTTCGAGCACTTATCTTTATTGGTCATATTATTTGTCTTGTTGCAAAAACTTATCCATTCTAGATCATTTCATTGGATGGTAACCTTCTAAATGTGTTTAACCTAAGTAATGGCATCATGGACACTAAGTGATCTAGGATAGACTAATTCACCCCTAACATAGTCATTAACTGCTCCCTCAAAGATATCTAACAACTAATCATCAAGTAAAGGATGTGTAAGCTCCATTGAGGCAAATTTCCATCTAGAGATAAACTTAAAGATGAATTCATTATGGGCTTGTTTGATGATAAGGAGCTTCAAGGTACCACCCTTGACAATGTTGGACTTGAATCTTTCTATAGTAATGTTAATAGCTACTCAAGTAATGTGATGGAACTATAGAGGAGTGACTGATACCACTCAAGAGTCCTTCTTATTAGGAAGTTAGAAAAAATACAAAGTATTGTATGTGTGTAACTAGCTAGAAGCATGCATTCATTATGAAAAGTAATAACATGATTCTTGGGATTAGATTCCCCATTATACTTAGTGAAATTGAGAAATGAGACATCCTTGGAGACTTGAGCTAGTAGAATTAAGGGGCTAATGGGATCCATAAAAAGATGAGCTAGTGACACAACAAGACTATCCCCATGTAATGTAGTGGCTTTTTAAGTTTGGTCTTCATTTTCTTGTAACTTGGTAGAAAGGTCTTGTAGCAATATCATTAATTTTGAAGGAACCCTAGGTAAGGATGAAATGGAGGTAGTTGCAAGGCTAGGTTGTAAGTGGGTATAGTAGGTTGGATAGTAGCTATATTAATAGGCTTAGGTAGTGATGTTACAACAATGTGTTGGGATATTTGATGCAAGAAAGATGAAAATGATATGGGAACTTGGGATTATTGCATTGGGATTGCATGTGGTAAGGACTGAAATGGATTAAAAGGTGGATTAATGCTTTGAAACAGTGCTAGAAAAGTAGGGTTAAGCACAACAATGTTTGGAAATAGACTATAGGTGAGAGACATGTTGGTTATAGATGGAACTGTAGTAGTAGGATTAATTGAAATAGGTAATGAAGTGGAAACATCTTGAGGTATGAAAATAAGGAATGGATTGGTAGAACTAATGAGGTTCACATGTTGTATAGTGTGACTATGTTATGGATGAAAAGGATTCAAGGGAAGAGAGATGTGTAGAGGTTCCTCCTTATCATCATCATGTACACTGATGTTCCCACTTTGCTCACTATTTTATTCATAAAACACGTACTTTATCTTACCAACATTAATGTTGGGATTCCCAATGAGATGTTCTCCAATAGTGCTTTCCATGGCCTAGATCTCATTCCTAGTAATTAGATACTCTACTAGTGTGGCTTGCTCAGATGGAGTGAACTTGATGGGAAGATTTAGTTTGGGCTACAAAGGTCCTAAACCATGGGCTACTTCATATGCAACCATTTTTCTTAGCTCATTTTTGATAGTACAATATTCAATTCTTACTTAGTGCAAGCAACCTTGTAGTCATGTTGTATCATGGATGCCATAAGAGCTTATGTTTTCTATGTTCCATTAGTTTTTGAATGTGGAAGATATGAGAAAAGTCAAATCCATGCCTTGACATGAGGTCAATGAGAGTCTTCTACACATAGTCAAAAGAAAACAAGATCAAGTGAAAATCAAAAAATCAAAATAAGTAAAAATGAAAAGAGTAAAATATTTCAAGTTCTAGAAAGGATATATAGGCTACTAGGTGATAAGGTCTAAAACACCACAAAGAAAATTCATGTTGCAACCCATGAGCAAAACCATTTGTAACTTGATGTAAAAATAATGGTAGATACAACTACCTTATTTCTCCCAATACTTGGCATTATGACCTTAATCATTGGAATTTGAGATAGTTTTTTTATCTTAAAATGTGAAATTTGCAGTTCATAGGCTACAATATCACACATCTTAGCTTATGGAGGATAAAAAATTCTTTATAAGTTATGAATGCCTCACTTTCTAGGTGAAAAAGGTTGTTTTTATCATACACCCATGCTTGGGAAGGTTGAAAATGCCTTGGAAACCACCAAATTTGGGTTTTTCTTAGTTTTTATATTGGCCATAGCAATTTATATGCTAGAACCACTTGCAACCAACTTATAAATTTTTGGGCTTTGTTTTTATGTTGAGAAGCCTGCACAACCAATGTATAAATTTGGGCATTGAATTTTTACACTAGATAGCAAATGAAGCCAGTGTAAAAACCATCAAAATTTTCAAATTCAATAAATATGTTAGAGATAGAAGACTTGCAAACATATGTAATTTGTTAGCAATCATGGCAAAAATATGCAGCAACGAATCATGACACCATTGGACTATTTATATTAAAGTTGATCACATTAAAAGCACTTTTGGGAAATTTGCATTCAACTTGAACTAGAGACTTTCCAAGTAGTGCAGATTCACTAGAAGTCCAGTAACCATTCCACCACCTATAGCAAAGATCTAGTGCTAGAGAGAGAGTAAAGAGCTTTAGGAGCAAAATTTGGAATGTCTAAAGAGTGAAGTCAACTACAGGACACACTCTGCTGGCTTCATTTAGCTTCAAGCATTCTTTGTTTGGCTATTTGTGCATTTGAAGAACATAAATTTGTACTCATCCAAATTTTGTTTCTCCAAATAATTTATTATTTTAATAAAAATTTGTAGTTCATTTATTCAGTGCAAGTTTATTTTCTATTTCTCTAGATTTAGATCTGCATTTACAATTAAATCTATTTGCATTGTTTTAAAAATTATAAGTCCTTGGGTAATCAACAAGACCATATAGCGTGCTTTGGATCCTTTCCTTAAGACCCGTGGGATTTGAAGTTAAACTATTTTGCTATGAAATCTTTGGTTTTCTAGCACCAAATGTTTTAGGTGTTACAGTTTCTGATGCTAGAAGGAGAGCCTCCATTCAAATTCTTTACCCTCCTACTTTGCCTTTTCCCGTTCATGAATTTTAACTATTATTCACTTTTGTTTATGAAAAAACCTTTAAATTTTTCTTTGGAATTCTTCCCAAAGCTAGTACAACCATTATTCCCTACAATTTTAAAACCAACGTATAAATTGTAAAACCAACATATAAATTGTAGTAGGTTGGGTGATCTGCAATTTACCCAACAACTATTGGGCTTTCCAAAGCCCAACATAAAAATTGCAAGAACCTCCACTTTTGACTTCCAAAATTTGCCTTTGGGATTTCTCCAAAGGCCATCGTATTTTCTCATTATCATCTTCCATTTGAAATTTTTAAAACATTTTCTATTGGGCTTCTCCTACAAAGCCAACATATTTTTCCAACCTAGCATATTTTTTCAAAAACCAGCATATTTTTCATGAGGAAAGCCTAGTGTATTTTTCATTACAAGCTGGGTTGAGGTGAATCTAGCATAAAAATTGGAAGCCTACCTACAACATTTTCACATCAAAATTTTACCAACAACTAGTTACAACACAACCCTTACTCTTGCTTCCTATATTCCAAGATGCAAAACATTTAAAAATTAATTAATTAATTTTACCAGTGTAGTGTACAATGTTGCCACTACCACCTACACTACTTTTGTAGTTGCAGCTTCACATCACATTCCATAGCCAAAATCATTTATGTGTTGAGCAATTTCATCTATTGAAACAATTAGTTAAAAACCTAGTTGAATTCTTAGTTAATGCCTTTTCGCAAATTAACCGTATTGCCTCTAAATTTGGCCTACGTGGCTTCTAGTAAAGATGCAGTGCACATTATGATCTAAAAGACCCAGCTATCATTAAGTGTAGATAATCACTCAAGCATAGGGGCAAGAATCCATAGTTTTTAGTAATTAATGAGGAGTTTTACAACTTCCTCTGCACCAAAATACAGGCCGGTTTACTCATGCCACATTCCAAATCTGATGCTAAGCATTAGTTTGAAATCATACACTAGGATGGAAAAGAATATATCCCATCACTATATGACAAAGTCCCCTTTACAAAATTCTATTTACATATGCTCATACAACTCATACATGTTGATGAGTCGAGTGAGGAGCTTATCTTGAATGGACACCAAGATGAGCAAGATGAGTTTGAAGCTAAATCAACGTTGAATACATTTATTTGGAGCATTTTCTAATAATTAGCTCCCCAAACAACTGCTCCCAGTTCTACATCTCCTACATCATCAGTGGGACAAGTCCCTCAACCCTCTTCTTATCCTATTCATCCCACCATATTTGGGTCAACACCCATCATCATCACACACGAAGCACAACCCATGTGTCATTCTACCTCCCTGTTCTCATTCATGCCCATAGCAACATAGCCTTGCTCTACTCAGCCATTATACATGGTGTTCACCACATCTCATCCCTTCTCCATCCTAGTGGGCCCCTCAGTGAGACCCTAAGTTACTTAAGCCTTTCATACCCCATTTCTCTCCTTTATTCCTCAAGTGCCAACGCAGAGTTCCTTTTCATTGTTTAACCCTCCTACGACCACAATCACCTAGCCTCTTCCATCATTTCCATTACCCATTGCATAGGCTCAAGCCTCTCAACTTCCTTCTCAACCATTAATACACACACCGCAACCTACAAGGATGCCCCAAGGCTTGGATCAAGCCTTCCAAATGATCCAAGACCTTACCAAAGAGCTACAGGAACTCAAAGCTAGTACAACATAGACATTCAAGGTTATAAACTTCTACTAGGATGATCCTATAAGCCCTATTGTTCCTTAAATAACATTGCCTACAAGCATGCTTATACCAAACTTCACCAAATACAATGATGAAAGAGATCCCAATGCACACCTAGTCATCTTCCAATTTGAGTGTCTCTTTTTTGCAAGCTTGGCAACATACAATATTACACATTTTCCCTATGTTCCTTAAGGGTAAGACTCTAGATTAGTATTGAACCTTGCCTATAGGTTCCATTTCTTCATTTAAGGACCTAATAAACCAGTTTTCAACCGCTTTAGATACAACTTGAAGCCAAATGCCATATTAGATCAACTTATGAAGGTGAGTCAATGACTATTTGAACCAATTAAAAGGTTCATTCAAAGATGGAATTTAACACTCAATGAGATTCCAAGGCCTATCTCTAAAACTCATCTCTTGACCATATTTAAGAGAGCAATAAATAACTTCATCATGTCAAATCTCTACTACTAAGAGCCTCAATCACTAAGACAAAACTTCTTGCAAACTAAGAACATTAAGGAGGCAGCTAAGGCTAGCAACAATCCAACATACATGACATATAAAAACCAACACACAATGAGGAATAGAAATAAAACTAAGCAAGAGCAAACAACTGTGGCTATAGTATCCAAGGATACAAAATAAGTAGAGAGGTGGGAATCACCACCATGCAATACATCTTTTGACTCATCACAATCATCCACCTCATATACCCCATATCAACCAAGACCAAACCTTGGATAGAAGGATAGGTCAAAGTACACTAGGTTTTTTATGAAGCTCTTTGAGCTTTTAGAATAGTTTCTTAAAGACAAGTGTATACAACATAAGCAACTATCTGAGCAAGCTTGTAAGACACATGATCATCTTTGTGACATAGCTAGAGACCCAACGATAGCAACCAAAGATGATCTAAAGTTATTGAAGTACTTCAGATTGGATAGGTTTTTCCATTATCATCAAATGGTTGGTCATGACATTGATTTTTGTCTAGCATTAAAGGATGACCTCCAGAAGATGACTGACCATGGAGAGCTAGTGTTGAATGAGTCCAACTCTTCAAATGCCAATAACAACTTTTACACTGTAGCCTCAGTCACAAAAACCAAATGGTCTAGTCCTCCTAGGAAACCGTTTGTCATCAAAGTACCATTGTGGCCCCAAAACACAAAGCCTAGAGAGCCCTTCATCATATGGGTACCACCACCTTTGGCTCCTAAGAAGCCTTTCATCATATGTGTCTCACCTTTAGTGGCCTCAACATCCTAAGCTATCAATCCTTCTAAGTTGAAGGAATCATTTGTAATTTGGGAACCTCCACCTTCAACAAGCAAACCTACGACATCCCATGACCAAAGCCCACCTATAGTGGCCAAAAGCTTAGCAATTAGCAAGAAACCATCACTGCAATGATGATGAAAAAAACCTATTACCAAACCAACAACTAAGCCCACTAAATGTAACCAACAACAAAAGGATTTGAAACAAGTTAACCCTCCTAAACCTACACCAAGATCAACTGAACCCATGGACAAGGGGCCTAAGGCACAAATGTCAAAACATGAGTCACAAACTCTAGGAAGGATGAAGAAAATTAAGACCACTAAGGTTGAAAGGTCACATGCCAAGGGGCATAATTTCCTTGCAATGATGGAACAAGCCAAGTAGTCCTTCAAATAAAAGAGCATGTCATTGAGCCTGTATGACCTCATCATAACCTCTCTTACTCATAGAGACACACTAGCTCAAGTCTTGAATTCTATCCTTGTGAGTGGAGACATGCCCACCAACAAAGAGTCAATCCACTCTATCATTAAGCAATCTTTTCTTAGGGAAAATGGACATCAACCCATGCTTAACTTTCATGCTAGTGAGGTGAGGATTAACTCTCAAAATGAAGAAGTGTTATCTACTNAAAACTGCACTAGCCACAAAAACATACTAAATTTTATGTGGTTCCCCAACTTGGATACATCCATACTCAGAGGGTAGAATATGTGCATACCTCAAAACTTTTTTTCTTCAAAACATGTGGTTCAAAGGGCACCCCTCCTTGTACAAGCTTTGAGCTCCACTTTGAATTGTTTCATCACTACAAAACCACTCAATCCCTTAAGGTCTCAACAAGCTTAAAATGTAGTTTAGAGGATCCCACAACCTTTACAAAATTGAGTTCCACTTTTGAGTGTTTTGATGCTATGAAACTACTTAATCCCGTAGGATCCCAACAACCACAACAAGGATATCTTTTCACAAAAATCACATCAACCATGCAGGGCTACAAGAAGGAAAGAAAAGAATACTTAAAGCTTAGTACAATTAGAATCAGGAAAATGACATTACAATGAAGAGCAAGAATAAAATTTCTTAGAATATACAATGAAAATTTTTTGTGTGAATAGTGCTTGCATAATTTCCAAGATTTTGAAATCATCTTATAGCCTTGGAGTTTTTGAAAACTCATTGGAATTTATGCAACGACTAGTGTAGACATCTACATGAAAGTTTAGATGCCTATATGAGATATCCCTCAATGCAAGAGAGCCATCTACCAGGAAAGTGAGATGTCTACTATGAAGGATAGACGTCTACCAAACTTTTAAAGTTTGAAGTCTAAAATATTCTCTTGTTAATTTGTCCTCTTGGTAGTCCTGGAAGCATCTTCATTTGATTTGTAGGTTTCGTTTTCATCCATGCTCTCATCTTGTCCATGTAGTCTTCATTTTGACATCTTGACATAGATCTTATTTCCTTGAGTTCATAGATATCTTTGTGAAGTTCTTGTTCATGTTCTACAAAATAACAATCACACACATACATTCTATATTCTCCATTTTCCTTAAGGTTTTGACATACTAAAATGTCAACAATGTTCCCCTTTTTTAGTAATTTCCAAACTTGTAGAATAGGAATTACTATGGTTCATAAGAAAACTAAAATTGTAACAACGTTGTCCCTGGGAATGTTGTTCGACACCCCTAGAGTTTCCCTAGTAGATTCTGAATCAAGATGAAACTTAAGAGGAATACGCCTTAGCAATCAACAGTCCTAAAACACATGCCAATAAACAATGTGTTAGCATTAGCATGTATCCAAAGTGGTGTTTCAAATTTAATAATTGCAAAATACTAACAAGCTAGATAGTGCTCCCTTGCTCCGCTCATGTGGAAACCATAGGGACTACCAACTGAACCCTCCAAATTCATCACCATGTTCTGGTAGTTGGTGTCACACTCTAAAGAGCACATGCAACATCCCATAGCACGTCCCATGACACACTTGGTAAAAACACCCCAACGTAGAGTTGAACTACACAACCCTCCCAAGCAAGGTCCTACCGAGTGAGGTAATGAGGTAAGTCGTAGCCTCCTCTTACTAATGCATGGAATGGCCATGCCAGTATGGTTTCGAAGACACAAGGAGCAGAGGATCCCTTGTGCCCCCATGGCCCCCGAACTGTGGAGGAGGTAGCAGGCCACCACCAACCTTGCTACCTCTCTGACAATTCTCCCTCACTTAAAATGAGTGACAACCTCAGAGCATGGCCCGAGTAACCCATGAGGTAGCTACATCAAAATCAAGTAAGGATTCCATCAATTCCAGGGAAGTAAGCCCATGCTATTTTGAGTCAAGTTTGAAGGGACCTTAGGTTTTGGAAAGTTCAAATGCTAGGGCCAAAGGCTGTAAAGCATTTTTGTTGAACTTGACTATCTTCCTAACATTTGGACTCATCATAGCATTTGACACCCAAGTCAAGAGCGTCACCCCTTAAGACTTGGCTTGTCCATCCTTCCATACCTAGCCTAAAATGCAAGGTTATGGGAGGGCCTCATGTGGCCTATCATTGTGACATGATAGAATACACCAACCTAGGGATGTATGAGTTCCAGGGCATCCCCTGACTTGTTTGAATCCAAAGTTCTAGGGGTCTCAAGTTTAACATAGCTCCTTTCTATTTGAAACTTGAGCCCCATCGCCTATAGAGCACTTCGAAATGCTCCAGGAATCTTCCTCCCCTATCTGAGATAGGCTCTCATAGGAATTCAGTCCCGAATCCTATATGGCACCACATGCCCTACCTCTTCTAATTTTTTTTCATGGGAGGTTTCTTCATCCATCATCCAAGTGGCGAAGGTAGGAGGTCGATTGCTTGCTCCCGATAGAAGTCCAAGATCAAATTTTCCTAGGACCTTAAATGCTCCAATGGTTCCCAACTATTTTCTAAGTCAAAATGGTGTTTCCAGTGGATGAGGAACTCCACTTTCAAATCTGCATCATGGCCAGTGGTCTGGAAGTTTTGGATGTAGTTTGCTCTCTTTCCTTGTATAGATTGTATACAAGGTCGCTCTTGGATCAAGAGGCTTCTTTCCAGATATGGTAACCCATCCAGAAATGGCTTCAGCATGCTGACATGAAAAATTGGATGTACTCGATCCATATTGATCAGTAGTTGAAGATTATATGTCATAGGGTTAATTTTATCGATGATCTGGAAGGGACCATCATACTTCCTCATCTATTTGGAGGTGGTTCCCTATTTTGGTTTGAACTAACATGGGTCCAACTTTAACAGAACTTAATCTCCCACCTTAAATTCACGATGTTGGAATTTTTGATTAGCATACTTTTTCATTTGTTGCACTGCCCTCTCTAGATGATATTTCGTAGTTTCAACATTTTTAGACCACACTTTCAAGAATTCATCTACTAAGGGATGTTGACCCTATAGTGAGGGCGAGACCATATGAGGGGTAATGGGCTACCTTCCCATTACCAGTTTTGCAAGAGAAAACCTAGTAGCTGATGACTTTTGGATGTTGTAACTTAGCTGGGAAGTCCCTAACAGAATAGGCTAATTCTTTTGGTCACTATGAACATAGTGTCAGAGGTACTCTTCAAGTACCTAGTTCATCCATTCTATTTGACCATTAGTTTACATATGAAAGCTTGTTGATAATTTGAGGGTGGCACCCATCATGCCAAACGAGGCTCGCCAAAAAGCACTTGTGAAATGAGGATCTCGGTCTAAAACAATGCTCATGGTAACCCAAAATATCAAACCACCCTATTAAAATACTATGCTACAGTGTCCTCAACTAAGCACTGTGATGGATAGGGAATTAATATGGCAAATTTGGAAAAAAATTTCACCACAACGATGATGCTGCTTAAGACCTAAACAATTGGTAATCATGTGATGAAGTCCATAGACATTGTAGCCCATATAAATGAAGGGATTTCCAAGGGCAGCAGAAGACCACCTAGACACTCCATGGAACCTTTGTCTTGATGGCACACCAAACACTTCTGAATATAAGAAATCACATCCCTATACATATTTGGCCAAAAGAAGGTTCTCTTAATGAGTGCCAAGGTTCTTTGCTGTCTAGGGTACCCAGTCAACTGTGTGTCATGGCATTCTCAGATTATCTCTTTATGTAGGCCATCCCAATCTAGAACGGATATCTGATTATCATGGAACCAAAGTAGTCCATTCCTCATTTTGAACTATGGTGCTTGCCCAGTTTCTATAATCTTTATTAGATTAATAACATGAGGATTCCTTTTTAAGCCATCTTGGATCTAAGCCAACAACACTTCATCACATCGAACATGTAAAGTTTGTGTCCCAGTGATGGAAAAGAGCTAGGAGGCAAGCTGAGGACGGTGGCTCAATGCATTTGCCACCACATTCTCTTTTTTAGGATGGTAGGTCAATTGCAAATCAAATTCAGATAACATGGGTAACCATCAGGCCTATTTGGGCCTCAGCTTTATTTGATTTAGCAGATAGCTAGTAGCTAGATTATCTATCTTTACAAAGACATGACTTTCCAACAAGTAGTGTCTCCATGCTCTTAAGCAATGGACAATAGCGAATGTTTCTTTTTCATGGATTGGTCACCTCTGCTCTACTTGATTTAGCCTTCAGCTCTCATAAGCGACAAGATGACCTTCCTGTAGCAACATGCCCCCAATTGCATTCTCACTGGCATTAGTATGAACCTCAAAAGGTTTTGCAAAATTTGGCAATGCCAACACTGGATGGGAGGTTAAAGCTTCTTTGATTCTATCGAAGGCTTGCTGATAGTTTGAATCCCACTTGAATGGGACTTCTTTCTTTTGCAAATTGGTCAAGGGAGTAGTGATACCTAAGAAATTTTTGATGAATTTCCGATAGAAGTTGGCTAACCCCATAAAATATCTGACCTCATGCACATTAGTAGGATCAGGCCATTGGTGCAAAACCTCTACCTTCTTTGGGTTTGGCTTTACCTACCCATACCCTATGAGATGTCTCAGAAATTTCAACTCTGAGTAGTAGAATTTGCATTTCTCTTTCTTAATGTACAACTAATTTTCTCATAGCTTCTCAAGGATCAATTGCAGGTGGAGGGCATGTTCCTCCATGGTCTGACTATATATCAAAATATCATCAAGATAGATGACCACAAATTTATCTAGGAAGGGTCGAAATATCTCATTCATCAAGGTACAAAATGTAGCTGGTGCATTGCAAAGCCCAAAGGGCATCACTATCCACTTGTATGATCCATACCGGGTTACACATGCAATTTTTTCTTCATCCCCTTCTATGATGTGAACCTGGTAGTACCCTTGTCAACGGTCTAGCTAGGTGAAATACCGAGCCCCTACCAATTGATTGAACAAATCTGAAATGAGTGGTACTGGGTACTTATTCTTGATAGTGTATTTGTTTAGCAACTTGTAATCGCAACAGAGACATAGTGTTCTGTCCTCCTTGGTGAAAAACAGCACTGGTGCCCCATAAAATGATTTTGAGGGGTGAATGTATCCCTTAGAAATATAGCTCTTAAGTTGCTTCTTTAATTTCCCCAATTCTAGCCCTGTCAACCAATATGGCCTTTGAATAGGTGGATTAGTACTTGGCTGCAATTCAATTTTATGATCCACAACCCTTTGAGGTGGGAAACTTCCTGGCAATTCAGGTGGCATCACATCTTTAAACTTACCCAGCACCTATGCTATGCGTGGGTCAATATTTTTTTAGGATCCACAAGCTTCATATGGATCACCTGTTTGCATAGCTAGCAGAAATTTTCTTGTGGGATCCCTGGCCAACCATTTCATCACCATTGGTGACATAATCTGGGGACTAGAGCCCTCCTCCTTTCCAATCTATGCTCCATGAGTTTGAACTAGGCAAGGGGAGCTTTCATGTAAAATGAAGATCAGGTCTAAGTGTGGAGCTGTAAAAACTTTGGCCTAGTGTAAAAATTCTTGTCCCAAAATAACCTAAAAGGAGTCCATATCTAGAATTGAAAAATCTAGAACTCCTTGCCATGAGCCCACTTGAACTAGGACACTACAACACACCTCGACGCACCAAAGGGGTTTGAACTTGGCTAGTTTGTAGAAGGCTTGGACTAGTTCCATCTTTAACTGCAAGTCTTTTACCATGGCTGGAACGATGTAATTGTGATTGGACCCATTATCAATGAGGGAACTTATCTGACTTGAGCTCATAGTGATTAGGGCTAACTGAACCTGATGTAAATTATCAGGATTAGTACTTTGGGAGTTTCTAGCTCTTGACCTCTATGTAACCATGTCAGACAACTCCATCATAACTGCTGGCCTTCATTGTTCCCCCAATGTGCTTCCATTTGTAATCTAAAGGCATGGGTTAGGGCAATAATCGAGTGATCAGTTGTTTCCCTAGAGCTTGCCCTTGCCTATTTTCGGTCCTTCTTGAAATCAGGGGACAATTTCTTACTAGGTGGTTTCCTCAACACAAGAAGCACTAAATTGGCCCTTTAAAGGCACCTTCCATAAATTGTTTCTTCTTGGCCCTAGGTTGCCACTTGCTCCTTGTATCCTTATGTTTTTGTTGGGAGCCTTAGTTTCCTAGAGCACCACCCATTGGGTGACTACCTTGCTAAACTAATTTGCATGTATTTCCACCTTTGATGGAACCTATATCTATTCTCTGAGAGTGGGAGGGCATGACATGCTTCCCCTTTCCAAGCTTACCCTTATTTGGCTTCATTACCTTGAAGTCCATAAAAGTGCTAGCATCCGCAATAGCCTCCATGAGGGAGTTAATGCCTCTTCGACATAGTTCTGTCTGCGCCCATGGCTATAACCCATTTACAAACTTGAAAAAATGATCCCGATCTCCCATATTAGAAATCAACAACATGAGTTCTTGGAAGCTATTGATATAATCTTCAAGCTTCCCTGAATATTTTAGGGTCTCTAGCTTGGTTCTAGCTACCCATTCAGAGTTCCCAAGATGGAACTGTTTGATCAGTGCTACCTTAAATCTATTCCAAGTCTTTATCTTTTCTGTAGCAGTGCCCCTTTCTTGGGCATGAAGGAGGCTAAGCCACCAAATCTTAGCACTTCCTATGAGAAACTGAGATGCTGTGGAGACCTTTTGGGCTACAGGAACATCCCCAGTATTCAAGTACATCTCCGCATCATGGAGGAATGCATCAATTTTAGTATCATTTCTCTAGCCATTGTAAGAACTTGGTTCTCTAGATTTGATATGGCCCATCGCTACTGGCTTGTCTACCAAGCATCTTGCTAAGGAGGATTTCATAATGGACTTTTCAATTTTCAAATTAGATAGTTCTTGATTTACCCCCACTAGGGCCTCCTCCAAAACTTTCACTCGACCAATTAGGTCCTCAACCAAGGATGCTTTCATTTGTGCCTCTTCCAAGGATCCAAATAGATCCTTGTAGAGGTTGATCATGTGATCCAGACAACCTTCTAAGATCGAAACCTTAGCCTCTGCCACTTTCACCCTATCCTTGGAGTGAAGATCCATCTTTTCTTGTGGCAAATCAACATCTTTAAGGATGTGATGGATTGCCTCTACATTTTCTAGACCAGGGTAGGCTAAGGCCTCATTAATTACCTTGACATGATCCCATAATGTTTCAAACTGAGTCTCATCTTGACCAAGTTTTGTCTCAACCTCAATCTCTGGGTTTGCTTGATCATCAACCATGTCACTATGTCCACCAAGCTTCATGTTGCTCAAGGGAGAGCTTTAGCACAAGGCCACCCTCAAAAGAAGAGTGGCTTGCAGGAGTTGAAAAGGGAAACCTCACAAACCATAAACCCTCTCCAACCTTTATCGAGAAAGTTTTACTAGTAAATCAAACTGTGAGGCTCTGATACCACCTATAACAACGTTGTCCCTAGGAATGTTGTTTGGCACCCGTGGAGTTACCCCAGTAGATTTTGAATCAGGATGAAACTCAAGAGGAATACGCCTTAGCAATCAACAGTCTTGAAACACATGCCAACAAACAATGTGTTAGCATTAGCATGTCTCCTGAGCGGTGTTTCAAATTCAATAATCATAAAATACTAACAAGCTAGATAGCGCTCCCTTGCTCCACTCATGTGGACACCACAGGGACTACCAGCTAAACACTCCAGATTCATCACCGCATGTTGGTAGTTGGTGTCGTGCTCCAAAGAGTGCACGCAACATCCCATAGCACATCCCATGACACACCCGATAAAAAGACCCCAACATAGAGTTGAACTATGCAACCCTCCCAGGCAAGGTCCTACCAAGTGGGGTAATGAGGTAGGTCGTAGCCTCCTCTTACTAATGCATGGAACTACCACGCCAGTATGGTTTTGAAGACACAAGGAGCGGAGGATCCCTTGTGCCCCCATAACCCCCAAACCATGGGGGAGGTAGCAGGCCACCATCAACCTTTCTACCTCTCTCACAAAAATAGTTAATCTCTCCTAGTTTTTGGACATAACCAAAAAGTTCTAGAAAAATCCCCCCTAAATATATGTAAAGGAAAAAATATTTGTATTTTTTCATGTTTTTAGATTTAAGAGTATCTATGTTTTATTAAAAATTAAGTCAAAGGCTTACTTGATAGGACAAGGTCCTATTCCCATGTCTTTACAAAGAGCAGTGAGTCATCATTCATCAAGAGGCTTGGTGAAAGCATTTGCAAGTTGATTTTCTATTCCAATGAATTCTAGCATTACATGTCCAAGTTGATTGTGTTCTTGTATAAAATGATGATGAATTTTGATGTGTTTTGTATGAGAATGTTAAATAGGATTCTTTGTCATATTGCTGACACTACTGTTATCACAATAGATTGGTGTAGATTGGATTTTGATCCCTAAATCTTTAAACGTCTCTTTCATCCACAATATTTCTGTACAACAACTTCTAGTGGAAATGTACTTAGTTTGACCATAGAGAGTGCTATGGATGTTTGCTTTTTGGTTGCCCAAGAGACAAGAATTTTTCTTAGGAAAAAGTGATTTCCATTTGTGCTTTGATGATCATCTGAACAACCTGCCCCATCTTTATAAAAAATATCCAGCAAGATCAAGTGGGAAATCCTTTAGATACCAAAGTCCCCAATTAGTAGTACCTTTTAGATAATGAAAAATACATTTAGATGAGATTCTTTTAAATTTCCTTGATATCAAACACAAATACCTACACTTAATGTTATATTTGGCCTACTGGTAGTTAAATAAAGTAGGCTATCTATCATACCTTTATAGAGCTTGAGATCAACAGGTTTTTCTTGATCCTCTTTAGTAAGCTTGAAGTTTGCTGCCATAGGAGTATTTTTTATCTTTACTTTTTCCAAGTTGAATTTGAGTAGTAGATTTTTAATATACTTAGTTTGACTAATAAAATTCCCATTTTTCTCTAATAAATTCAAAATCTAAGAAAATTGTTGAGTTCTCCCATTATGCTCAGTTCAAATTCTGATTGCATAAGATCTGAAAACTTCTTACATAAAATTTTATTAGTAGCATCAAAAATAATATCATCAACATAAATTTGAACAATAAGTAAATCATTACCTTCTCTCCTAAGAAATAAAGTGACATGATCCCTACCTCTTTCGAAGCCATTGGATGTAAGGTGTTGGGAAAGTCTTTTATACCAAGCTCTAGGAGCTTGTTTAAGCCCATAGAGAGCCTTCTTGAGCCTAAAAGCATGATCAGGATTGATGGGATCTACATATCCTTTGGGTTGATCAACATATACCTCTTCTTGAATGGTCTCATTTAGAAAGGCACTTTTCACATCCATTTGATATAGCTTGATGTTCTCAATGTTTGCATATATCAAAAGAAGTCTAATAGATTCAAGTCTTTCAATAGCAGCAAAAGTCTTATCAAAATCAATTCCTTCTTGCTAATTATATCCTTTTGTGACTAATATAGCTTTTTTTAAATGATATTCCCATTTTCATCTATTTTATTCCTAAAAACCAATTTTTTGCCAATAATCAATTTATGATTTGGTTTAGGTGTCAATTCCCATACATAATTCCTAGTGAATTGATTTAGTTCATCTTTCATAGCAGAAATCCACCCTGCTTCTCTTTTTACTTTGAAATTTTTGGATTCTAGTTGTGAAAAATATGCAACATAGGCACATATTTCCTTAGTTTGGTTCCTAGTATGAATTCCATCTTGTAGTTTTCCAATTACATCATTGAGAGAGTGTGATCTACTAAGTCTAGGCATTTTAGGTAGAATTGGTGATATCTCCTCATGTTTATCCTCATGCTCTCCTTCATGTTCACTATATACTTTTGAATTTTTTATCAATTTGAACTTGGAAGGTACTTGATAATTTTAATTGGGAACTACTTTATCATCAGGTTATGGAGAAGTAATGTTACTATCATGAATTTTAACATTTATAGTTTCTTCTACAACATTAGTTCTTTTGTTGAAGACTCAATGTGCTCTACTAACGAAAGAGTAACCTAAGAAAATTCCTTCATCAGTTTAGGATCAAATTTTCTTAAGACATATCTATCATTAAGAATATAGCATTTAAAACCAAAAACATGAAAATAACCAATCAAAGGTTTTCTACCAATCCATAATTCATAGGGAGTTTTAGTGGTGAATCTTCTTACCAGTACTCTGTTGGAGACATAGCATGTAGTATTAATTGCTTCCATTCAAAAATGGTAAGGAATATTTTTTTCATTCAATATAGTTCTCCCTATTTTATTTAATATCATGTTCTTCCATTTGGCTACACCATTTTGTTGAGTCCTTGTAGTAGAGAATTGATGAAGAATGTTATTCATTTGACAATAATGTTGAAATTTAGTGTTCTTGAATTTACCTTGATTGTCACTCTTGATGACTGTAACACCATAGGATTTTTCTTTCTATATCTAATTATAAATTCTTAGGAAATATACTTCATCCTTGTCATATAAAAAGGCAACCCAAGTAAAATGATAATAGTCATCAACAATGGTTAGAAAATACCTTTTCTTTCCCAAACTAATCATTTGAGAAGGACCAACCAGATCCATAAGTCTAATGGACAAGAGGTAGAGTTGCAATTTTTCTTATCAAATCTTACCCTTGTTTTCTTTCCTTTTTGGCATACATCATAGGTGTTGAAATTGAAATCTTTGAGTTTAGGCAATTCACGAACCATTTACTTTGTCACTAGTATCTAAAGAATTTCTTTATTTAGGTGGCCCA
This sequence comes from Gnetum montanum, assembly GCA_015680685.1. Taxonomy (NCBI): domain Eukaryota; kingdom Viridiplantae; phylum Streptophyta; class Gnetopsida; order Gnetales; family Gnetaceae; genus Gnetum; species Gnetum montanum. Next base: position 8,043 of record MNCI01014708.1, on the reverse strand, counting down.
ATTTTCTATGCCACATACAAGTGTCATCTGTATTATTGATCAAGCACTTGGATTCAAGGTTTGGATTGTTTTCAAATACAGTGGTGTAAACATTTTCCTTTCTAGTTCTTTCTATAACAATATTTCCAAAGGTTAAATCTTTTAGTCTACAAGTTTATTTTGAAAAAGTAACATCAAAATTTGAATCACAAAGTTGACTAACACTAAGAAGATTATACTTTAGCCCTTAACAAAGAAAACTTTATTTACAATAGGTTGACCCTTACCTTTTCCTCCTTTGGTACCAATACCTATTAGAGGAGCTTTCATGTCATCTCCAAATGTGACGGTTCCACAATTTTGTTTTGAAAAGTGTATGAATTGGGATTTATCTCCCATCATATGTCCTGAATAGCTACTATTGATATACCATGTGCTTGTTTTAATGGTATAGAGAGTAACTTCAGCCATCATATTTTGTTTAAATTTTGTCTATTTGCTTCCAAACTTTCTTTCCCTACAAGGCACCTTTTCTAGGATATTTTTGAAAAGACCAAGTGTAATGTTTCATCCATAGATAGCAACAAGCTTGAACATGTACAATTTTCCACAATAAAAATAATTTAAAGTCTTAAATCTTGTTATATTACTAGACTTAAAAGGACTTTCTTTTGAGTAGCCTGAGGAAGCCTTGATGTGTACATCCTTTTGCTCTTGGTCTTTGAGCTTTTCTTCTAAAAATTTCTTATTAGTTTGCTTGATAACATTGGTTAGTCTTTGAATCTTAGCCATGAGGTGTAAGTTTTCTTTCTTAAGATAGAAACATTCAGCATTAAGAGTCACAATCTTTGTCCCCTTTTCATGTAAGATTTCTTTCATTTCAAAGCATAGATTTTGAAAGGAAATAATTTCATTGCAAAGCAATCCATACCTTTCTTCAAAGGAGTTTTCATCTTCTTTATGATAACATCTATGATCCTTTCAAATTCTTTTCTTATCCAAATTATTATAGATGTTACCAGACTTGCAATTACAATCTCCTTTAGGAGGCCATATGGCCTCTTCCATTAAATATCCATCTGAATGTAGAAGAGGAAATAAAAAGTTTATCTTTACTAATGTCATAGAGGAATTGAATTCAACTCTTGAAGAACAATTTGATGAAGCATATTAGTCTATTTGTCCAATTGAATTTGACAACAACTTGTGATATGATATTAGTTGCCCTTTTTATGTTTGTGTTGAGTTATCCACATAAGATTATTGGACTTTGATACCACTTGTGGATTGCGAACTTAGAAGGGTGGTTGAATAAGTTTCCTAATTAAAAATGCACTAGCCACAAAAACACACCAAATTTTATGTGGTTTCCAACTTGGGTACATCCACACATTGAGAGTAGAATCCTTGCACACCTCCGAACTTTGTTTCTTCAAAATATGTGGTTTAAAGGGCTCCTTGTACAAGCTTTCAGCTCCGCTCTAGAGTGTTTCATCGTTGCAAAACCACTCAATCCTGCAATGTACTAACAAGCTCAAAATTTGATCTAGAGGATCCCACAACCTTTACAAAATTGACTTCCACTTTGAAGTGTTTTGTGTTGGTGACCGTTTGGGACGCGACCGCCAATGGGTGTCCTCGAATAAGATTTAGGTGCTTGCTGGTCCTCTAGCAACACCAAGGCTCAGATACCTCCAAATAGACTCAGTAGTTAATGTGAGTATGTGTGTGTGTGCTGTTGCGGCGTGCGGTTGTGAAAAATAAAACGATTGCATTGTGTGTAAAACTACAAATGACTTATCTTAAAGAGATTCAGCCAACTTTGCCAGGTATTGTGAGTTATTGAGAGTTCTTATTTTGCTCAATTGCTTAGTCTACGTGGTCCTTATAATACCTACTTGTAACAAATAAAATTTTGTAAAAACATTTGAGCACAACTTCGTGAATCTACTTCTAATTTTCCCTAGAGAAAGAGATAATTCCACAAGAAAACTAGAAATAGAGCAAGATTCGATGGAAATAGAAAGAAGAGAACAAGAAAGTAGATTTGTGTTAAGACCTCAAATGTTTAAACAAGGTAAAATGATATGAATAAACACTTCATAATAAAGCTATCCCAAATTCAATAACTACGAATTGTTCAAACTTCCAAGGCTCAAATAAGAAATTTCTTCAAGACAATCCTACTATGCTACCAAAAAATTGTTATGTAAACTATCACGTATGAGACTCCATTTTGGCTAGATAATGGATGTCAACAATTGCATTCAAGAGAACCTTCAAAAGACTTGACAATTTCTTATTGAAATACCACGAAGATTCACTTTAAAGATAAAAGAAAGCTATTCTAGTCCCATCAAAATACCAAAGATTTTTTGAATCCTCTTGACTATTGAATCGTTCAACGACTTGACTACAAGTAGAGGCTCTCTTACAACAATCCCAATAGCAGTTCTTATACATTGCACAATAGTCAAATTCACTACTAAAATGCTCTTAAGGCTTTCAAACACAAGCGCTTCTATGGAAAAATTTAAATAGAAATCTTCAATTATGCAACAAGAAACAATAAGAGTAATCTAAAAATTCCAAAATTACTTGCCAAGCATGATACTATCTAAACCACTAGCTAAACAATTTAAAAAAAATAAAAAATAAACATAACTCACAGGACTATGACAAAGAGGCTAAAATGTTGTCTTTAGCAAGTCATCTTACAAGCAATCTTTCACAATGTCTTCTTTACAAATGCTCTTCCAAGACCCAAAGTGTGTCTCCAAGTGAGAGCTAGTAGTCCCCCCTTCTCTTTTTTCTTTTCTAACCCTTGAAGCCTTTTTATATGTTTCAAAAGGTAGTTAGATTCTAAAATATCTTAGCTAACTTCTCTCCCAAGTAAGGAAGTTATAACTTGCCCAACAAGTTAGGAGATCTTACTTGCCCAACAAGCTAGGAAATCTTACTTGCCCAACAAGTTAGGAAATCTTACTTGCCCAAAAAGCTAGGAAGTTGGGAAATTAGGAGAAAATCATGCTAATATTGGAATGTGACTTTACACATTTTACAAATATTTCTTTCATAAATCTCAATTAAAAATTAAAGCCAAGGTCTTCATACTATAGGAGCTTCATTCAATTGTTGTTATTATTTTTTTTAAGTTTCCAATTGTTGAATATCATTAACCACCGATACTCTAGTAATTTCATAAACATGTGGTAATAAGAAGATAATTTAGCATATACCTTAGTGTAAATGTGGGTGAAGGCGGTTGTACGGTCTTTGGAGTCAATAAGGCTGATCTTTACAAAATAAATCATCTTCATTTGCACTTCCCTGCACCTTATTATTATTTATTTTTTTATTTTTTTATTTTTTGAACCCATGTACTAGTAAATTTCTGCACGGATAATAAGTAATAGTTGCAAGAATCGTGGGAGTAATCAGCTAGTCAGTCGTTCTTCAACTACTGGTTCGTTTCTTTCCTTCTTTCCTTTTGCACAAAATCCGTAAAAATGAACACATGTTCTAACCCATTCTCAGTGTTGACTCCTGCAATCGTGGTTTATTGGACACAGCCATGCTGCTAGAGTTAACGTACAACACCGACCCTGACCTCTTCTTATTTTCTGTAGTCCGTCTCATGCCGATGTCTTGAATCTGAATTTCTTGCTTGCCATTGTGAATTTGATGCAATTTTGTTCATGCTCCTGAATTGGATGCGCGGATGTGTCGCTGTCACCATTGGCTGTATTGTTTCATGCCTGCTCTCGCAGAAATCGTTTTTCTTTTGGTAAATTTTAAAAAAATAACCAGGAGCAGCCTAGGAACCATCCCTGGGATATGCCATGAAATTATTGAAAGATAAATTAACTTGCCTTGCGTCCAACCAGTTTTGCATATATTCTCCAATATTTCCAGAGAGTCGGTTGCCAAAGAGATTGATGTACTGAGCCATTTGAAGCCCTCCAAATTCACATTCGTTGCTGCAATTTTGGCCATTATACTTTTACTGGTGTGATGCAGGTAAATGACATGGCGACAATTGAATTCCATCTCGTGGAGCGTCAACTGGTAGGTGGCACCCATGCCGACGGCTAGAGGAGTCATCACGGTGCCGTTTTGGAGGCTTCTCTCCTAACCGCCACCGCTCATTTATGGCTCAAGTCATACATGTGGAAGACAGTGCATGTACAAGACGCCACGTCCTTGGGGTCCTTAAGCTTGTGTCCCGACAGCGACGTGCAATGGAATCTTGGCAGCAGCCTGGGCTGTGTCCATGTGGAATTTTGGACTGTCAGTTGTTCACTACTACCTGACCGTAGTTTGATCAGATACCTATTCTTTGAAAATGTCCCCGACACCTACAACGTGCCGCCATGGATCAAAAAGTTGCTGACATTGCTGGGAATGCACAGAGGAGAATCAATACGGTAGTTTTTGCACTCTAGATGAATCTGCGCTCCTCCAAGATCACGTATGCCCGATAGAAGATACTGTTTGGCAAGATCACAGCGCCATTAATGGCTGTCATGATCACTTTAGTGTTATGAGGCCTCCGAGGATATGGCATTTATCATGGTTGCCCAGGAAGGCCAAGAATTTGAGCGCCACACCGCTGGCCGCATGAGCCAGCCATGGCGGAACAGACGCAAACACAGGCCCAACACAAGAACATCCAGCATCAGTCCCTGCATATAGTACCGCACCACCAAAACTAGAAATAACACCATGGGAGCAATCATTACCTGCGCCCTGAGTCTTAGCTGGCTCAGCAGTGACGATGCGACCATGGAGGTTTTGGAGTAGTAGACATTTCAAATTATTTGTATTTTTGCCCACTTTTCCCTCAGAAACTTTAAAGAACTAAATGAAATGTAGAATACAGGGAAGCAAGCCTTGCCTTGGTAAGAGAAATGAGAAGCCAACCAAGTATATTTGGGATAACGACTGTTAAAAGAGCCCCCTTCCTTCCAAGACAATCAGTAATGTGTCCACTAAGAACTGCACCTCCCATGGCCCCGATATTAAACAGGGATCCAAAAAGTGAGAACTGAGATAAAGTCAAGGCAAGGTCTTTAATCATTCCAGCTTGCGTAGGAGATGAGTAACCACAACAAAATTCGAATTGTATTGGTCCCATAGCAACAACAGTAGTAGATATTAGTACAATAGGAGAACATCCTTGCATATCAGTATCATTTGTATGTTTGTCGATTCTAGGTCAGCTTTTAATTTTGTGGCCACAGCTTCTTGTACATTTGGGTCTATGATTTCTGGATTTAGCTCCCCTTGCTGAATGTCCAAGCACAGTTGCTGCCAGGATGTGGTCAGAAGAGAGAGAGCAGCGTCCATGTTGAAGGAGAAGCTAGTGGAAATACACCATACATCTTTTGCATTGAGAATGCCACACAGAAGATGGCAGAAGATGGAAGGGTTCCATCTTTTGAAAGAACCACTTCAATGGGGCTGCAGTAAAAATTTTCACTGTAACTATTTCTGTAATCCTCACCTCTATAATAGTTTATCGCAACTGATCCCACAATGTGTCTATTCCATGAAATGGCCAAAATGTGCCAACATTTATGCCCCCTTGAAAAGGCTAAAAGAAATTTATGCAAGCCTCATTTTAAAACTAAACTGTACTGAAACTTTTATTGAATTTTTATAGCTGAACAGATAAATCTTTTTGGAGGAAAATTCCCATCAAACATGAGGTTTGGTGGTATAAAAACCTCATTCCTAAAAAATAAACAAACTGTACACCATCAAGTCCTTTATTCATGGACTATTGTTGAGATCGGAAGAGAATGATGAGGGTTATTTTGGTAGGAATCCTCATATCTCTAACATTCTCATAAGCAATCCCTCTATTATTTTTTTGGCTTGCTAGAGCTTTCAACTTGATCTTCTTGAGCTTTTTCTTCAGAAATCTTCTCATCTTCTTTCTCAAATGAATTCTCATTTTCTTGGAGTGTACAAATTTTGTTTTCAACACCTCCTTTTTCAACCATTTTACTTTTTCCATTTGAAGTAATATTATCAATCATCAAAGGTTCGATATAGATGTATATCTGATTTGGTTCTCCTTTCCAAGGTAACCACATCTGAGAATAATTTGTTGATATGTAACCTAAGAAATTCTTGCTCCAACTTCTACTCAATAAGAGACTATGCGAATCTGGTATATCTGCCACTTGAATAGTTACTCTACTTCTAACACGCGGTTCAGAAGCAATTTCCAATAGGACATTTGGCAATTGACCCACAATCTTCACTCTACTTTTATCCACTTGAACAATCTTTTTATTTGATTTTTCAAGAATCAAACCAACTTTCTTACATATAGACAATGGCATTATAGTAGA
>MNCI01014706.1:0-24207 GCA_015680685.1 Gnetum montanum | reverse complement strand
TACCCCTACACTCAACCATACGAATACGAGTGTCTCACGCATGATCCAATCGAACTCTAGGGACTAAGTGCTTACGCATCCTAATGGAACACTTAAGGTTAATTAATCACTATCTTCCCAAAGTTACTTATATTGTCATGATTGTATGGTTAAGTAAGCTTGAGGTATATGATTTTTATATCTTTTATCTTTTTAACACCTTATGCTAATAGGGGAAGGTGAAGAGACTAAGTGACTAACTTTTATTAACTTGTTCACTAACTAAGTTCTCATTGTCCTAGCACTAGTATCCATTCCCACTTGCCGCACACACCCTAAGCCAGTGTAACATTGCTGGGATTACCAAATGCTACTTGTTATTGGGTTACCAAGCATTACACACATGCTCGAACTGGTTGTATTGAGTGCACTTAACTATGAGAGTTAACGATTGAGAGAGATTAATTATCTAGGAAAGAATTTAAACATTTAACAATAATCAAATCCTATTTAGCTTAGTCCACATGCCACAAGGTTTATCAGAAAGATTGTCTTTATTGCCGTACACAAATGTGTGCTCAGGTACAATTTGCTCGAATAAAGATCTATTCACTTTAAGACTCCTACTGTAGGCACATGGAAATTATTCTAACTTTGGAATGGTAAAATTGAAAGAGTTTGGCTAAGGGTCTAGATCTAGATGTCCAAAAAAGGGAAAGCTGCCTCTTATTTATAGGCATTGCAGTGGGCTGCGATATCACGTACACAATATCGCAGCTCATCATGTGGGTTCAAGATGTGTATAAAAAGTGAAATTGAATCATTATGTTAGGATTAGTTAGTTAGTTAAATTAAATTAGTTATTAAATTACTCTATCTCTTTTCAAGCACCAAAACCCTAAAACAAAAAATGATAAAAATTATATGCCTCGATTACTCTTAACCATACCATTATCCTTCACAAGTATAATTAGGAAGACAAAAAATGACCTTAGGGCAAGGTTCACTTCCTATAATACTAGTGTATCAGAAACTATAAAGTCCATGGAGTTTGACTGGATCACATGTGAACGCTTTGTAATTTGTATTGTTGGGCATAAGGGTACCTCACCACTCATCATTGGCATCATTGCTAGGGACCTTATTTCTTAAAATGTGCATTATCTAAGATTAGTAAATATTATTAATATTATTGGATGAACTCAAGGATAACATCACTCTCACATGACATGTAACTTCTGAGCACACTATTAATTTTATTTGTTACAAAATGTCTTCTTCCCACAAGTGTGAAGATGTTAAACCGCTGGTCCCATAGGAGTGTAATGTGATATATAGTCATCCAAATGAGTATGAACCATACTTCACCTTCATCCTACATTAGTATGAACAAGTGTAATGGCGTGATATGGAGGGAAATATTATATTTCCCCCCAATCAATTTTTTCCTGGGATGCTGTTTCAAACCTGTAAGAAGTTAGGCATCTTGAATCTTCACGAGGAATGCGTTGTGAACGATCATGACACTTGGGACTAACATCTCATAGAAACACAATGCAAGAAAGATTGACATTAGACAAAGCATTATGAGCTTGAAAAGAAGAAACAATTCACTAATCCTTTGTTCCTTCTAAACCAAGATGATAATGTGGATCCTCCCCATGAGGGTTCTCAATATGAAAATTCTTCACCCTCTGTTATTGGTGATGAAGGTGTGACCCTAAACCTTTGATCCACTATTCATAAACCAAGTTTGAAAAAAATGACAATTAAGGTAGGAACTTAGGTAAACATCATAATGGCAAGGGATCTAAGGATGGTGGTTGATGGGACGCAATATCGCATGAGCCACGATATCGCGTACACAATATTGCGTCATCCCCTGCGATATCACATACGCGATATCATGGTCCACTACCATATCTATAAATAAGAGGTGGCACTCCCCTTATTCCTTATCCTAGGCTTAAAGTAGCGAAGCTCTGGTGGATTGATCACCCCAGAGATAGATTATTTTCCATGTGCCCGCAGTAGGAGTCCCCAAGTGAACAGATCTTTATTCAAGCAGCTTTGTACCTGAATGCAAGTTGTGTACAACAATAAAGATGAGCTTTGTGGATAAACCTTGCAATACATGGAATAGATTTATTACATGTTATTTTCTACCTATTATTTATTACTTGCATTAGTGCGGTATGAGTATGACTTGATTACGAGCATTTACAAATGTGTATGGTTAGTCAAGGAATCAGTTACTCATCGCGATTAGTCTCTCTCACCCTAAACTCCTAGAATGTGGGATAAGTATGACTTGGTTACAAGCATTCAAGGATGTATACAGTTAGCCGAGGAACAGATGCTTATCACACTTTGGCTAGTTAAGTGCCTCAGTACGACCACTTCGAGCATGTGCATTACGTGTGGTGATCCTAGTAACGATTAGCATTTCGTAGCCACAGTTGCATAGTTTAGGGTGTGTACGGTAAGTGGGAACGGATGTTGACGCTACGGACTTAGTGCATTAGTTAGAGTTAGACTTAGTTTCTCAACCCTTTACCTCTTAGCATAGGAGAAAAACATAAAATCCCATAAAAATTATATACCTTAGACTTGCTTAACCATACACCATGACACATACAAGCAAGCCTGGGAAGACAATGATTAATTAACCCCAAGTGTTCAAAGCAGCGTGTAGGTATTTAGTTTGCAGAGTTCAACCAGATCATGTGTGCAACACTCGTATTCTTATGGTTGAGTGTAGGGATATCTGCCACTCATCAATGGTCGTAATGAACAAAGAGGTGATGGCGTACACTATGGTGGTGGTGGCAATCCACCTTCTACTTTATCCGATTTTCAACATTCCTCTTCATCTACTAGTTCTCATAGAAGGCACCATCAAAATAATCATGATGAGGATGACCAACTAAAGAATAAAAGCTATCAAGGCCACTAAGAATGAAGGGGTGATATAAACCACCATTAGCATCATCGATGCAATGATGATGATGAACCTCTATTGGTGACTTGAAGCATTTTCAACATTGTAGAGGTAGTAGAGATACCAACTAGGCATGTGAGAGATAGCTTGATCAAGTGCATAAATATGAATAATATTCCACAATTTGAGAGGGGATATAATTTTGATCGGAAAAATCATCTACAAGCTTTCCACAATGCCTGTGCCTTAGAGAACATTGAAAATAACTAGTAGAAACTCAAGCTTTTCCCTAGGACACTCATTAAGGAAGCTAAGAGCTGGTACAAGTCCTTAAAATTAGAATCCATTCACCGATGAAGTACCATGTTAGAGTTGTTTTATGAAAAATACTAGACATACTATAGAGTGTCTAATCTAAGAAGGCAAATCCAAGGCTAGAAATAGGAAATACATGAACCCTTGGATGCTGCCATAGGTAGATATTATTCACTCTTATACAAATGTCCTAGTTATGGTTATTCTCAAGGGAAATAGCTCTACCACATCATAAATGGGCCTAGAGCCAAAATGAGAAGAAATATCGGGGTTTATGCCCAAGGAAGACTATTTGAATTAAGATCTCATTAGATCTAAAACACCATCAATTTTGGAACTCTCATGATTCAACATAGTCCCAAAATTTGGGCAAGGAGCTCTACAAGCACCAAAGACTTTCAGGCCTACTTGTCGCCCTCTCTAACATAGTCAATGCAACACCCATTCATAACGCTAGTTTGTAGAAAAGTAGCACTAAAAGTGTATCATGTAGTTCGAAAAAGTTTCTATCTCCCAGGCTGTCAAGCTTGCTACACTCTCTAGCTTGTCCAACTTGACAAATGCCCTGGACGACGGTCCACCCAAGCACCAAGCTAGGAGTTATTAAAGGTGTTTAGCATGAACTAAATAGTTTAGAAAGTTTTCTAATTGTGAGACCTACTACGCTATGCTATGCTGCACAACATAGCAAGCCATGTGATGACTAATCAAATGCAGAAGATGTAGTTGCCAAAAGTTTAGCCCTCAAGGATGCTTTACCTACTTCATCCTTGAAGTGTGATCAGTGTGACGAAAAGATAATAGGGCAAATTTCATCAAAAATCACCTTGGTCTAAGTACTACACTATGCTATGCTACATAGCATAGCACAGCACAACAAGGCCCTAGCATGATAAAATTATCCTCTTAGATTGTCTCAGCATGGGGAAAAAATTGTCCATACTTTGACCATGAAAAAATTCTTGTCCTACTACCATCTTTGAAACACCCAAAAATTCAAAGGCATGCTTGCTTGACCAGGTCTTTGCAATTCACGCAGTGTTATGGCAGTTCTTCAGGAGATGGATGCTCTAATGTTTAGACTATCCAGTTTGGTAGGTTTTCTACCCCAGGTGTCAACAGGCTAAATGGATTCTCCAGCCTACCCACTTGAGTAGTTCATCGAGCCAACAACACACTTAGAAGTGATGCATGGAATTGTTGGCGGTGCTCAGAATGTGCAAACCACTTCAGTAAGTTTTCTAAGTCAAGGAGTTTTGCTACACTACACTACGCTATGTAGCGTAGAAAAATTTAGAAGACATTTGCAGTAGCGTAGTGCTATGCTATGCTATGCCACACAACGTAGCAAGAACTAGATGTTTAGTCCCCTTGCTCGACACCAAGTCCTTTAGCAATGTCTCCTTCCGTCAAAAAGCAAAAAACTTGGCAAGAAGCAGGCCCATGTTGGCTGCTATGCTATGCTAAGCTAAGTTACATGGCATAGTGTGGCATAGCAATTCTATGAAAGTGACAGAAGGCATCTCAAAGGGTGGGATCAGCAAGTTCGCAAGCTTCCTAGTGCAAAAGGTAAAGTTTGTAGATTGGTGACATTTTTTGCGACTAAGGATAGCTACTATGATATGATATGCTACGTAGTGTAGCATAGTAGAGAAAATATGGAATAAATAGTTAGCGCGCTTCAAAGGTTTCCAATGCATGCAGTAGGACACAACACACATTTTTTTCTTCGAACCAACAACTACGCTATGCTGCGTAGCGTAGCACAACATAACATGATGCTACGCTATGCCAAACATGCTATGCTATAAAGCATAGCAAAGCATGGCAAGCAGTTATGCTACATTAATGCATTCCACCTAATCACACCATTGCTCTAACAGTGCAATTACAATGTGGCAGGCTTGTAATTACGGGAGGTAGACTCACCCAATGGTCATGTAGGCACCTGCAGCATAGATAGGTCAATGCAAGTCCAAGGCAAGTGGTGTCCAAACTACATATTTTGTGCATCCTTGGTCCTATAAATACCCCTATGAGAAATTCTTGAAGGGTCCAATTTTTTGGCATTTTGGTCAGCTAACAATTTTTTTGGCTAACAAGAAAAAAAGTTAGGACTATAACCTTGAGCATTATAAGCTTTCTATTTGACATTGTAAATAGTTAGTACTCTCAGTTGACTGTTTGTTCTACTCTTTTCTACCACCTTGGTAGCACTTCAAATTTTTAATGCCTGAGTCCACATTCAAGTACACATATGTCTTGCTCTACATGTCTTGGTTACTCTCGAGATCTCTACACCTCTCAGCTTTGTGCAACCAATTGTATCCACCTTGATAGAGTGAAGTCATAGCTTTGTAGCAGTGCATTTTTCTAACTACATTTTACTTTGTCTCCTACTTATTATTTCATTTTACACTAATTTCTATTTCTTTTACATTTAAAAATTACTTCATGCTATTAGTCTCATTTTCAAATTATCTGGTTGCAAAAGGTTATATTAACATCGACTAAGTCCTTGTCTGATCGACTAGACCATTCAGGGTGCCCCATTTTTGTTCTATCCAGCATGGCTCTCCTGTGGAAACAGGGTTAAGACTATCAATGACTAATGACCTCTTAGTGTTTTCCAACTATCAACATTTTCGATTGCAACAATTTTCTAGCGCTAAAAGGAGGGCCTTTTGGTGCCCTTTTTTCATGTCACGGTAGTCCTGTAAGCCTCTTGCACCTTGATACACATTAGCGTAAACTTGACAACCATTTGTGGTTGTTTACATGTCATGTAGTGCAGATCAGTCACCTCGACGGTTCCTTGGGAACCCTACAGGACATAAAGCCTCCGATCGACAACTGACTTGCCTATCTTATAGTAGTCTTGCATGCACTTTGTACCCTATTGTGCACTAATGTAAATGTGATGTCCTTTTGCAGTTGTTTATGCATCATGTTGTACAGATCGGTCACTTCAAAGGTTCCTTGAGAACCCTGCAAGACAAAGCCTTTTTAATTGCTTTCCAATTTATTTGCTCTTCTTGTTTGTGAAACTATTCAGATTTCCAATTTCTTTGCTTTTTTCCCATTTGCAAAACTGTTTAGCTTAACAATGGCTTCCTCAAGCACCTTTGTTAACACCTTCAACGTTGAAGTTCCCATCATGGTTCAAGGCATCAAAAATGCCAAAAAACCACTCAACTCGACGCTGGAAACATGTCGATCCCTTAGGATCCAAAATCAGGAACTTGAGGGCTTGGCCCAGCAACATGAGTGCTATAACTTCCTCTATGCAAAGGTTCAGGAAAACCTACCCTTGGATGTGCATGAATTTGAAGACAAACATAGCTTCAAGTTCACTTATTGCGATGGGAAGGAGTTTGTTCCCACTCCTAGTGCTTCCATACCTTTGACACAGATGAATCAATGGCTTCTAGACTAGCTAATCCAGTTGGCTAGGCTTAGGGAGAAGTAGGACACAACATATAACCATGATGAGACCTTCTAGGATGGATAAGAGGAGCTCAATTCTCAATTCAAAAAGGGAGGTCAGGCCAACCCCATCATGGTCCCTCCTACCCAGTCCTTATGGGCTAATCCGTTGTCTATGACCACTCCCTTTGTGATCATGCCTACACTCGTGTAGCCTACAATCACAACTAAAATGGGTAGCCATGTCACCTTCCCAGCGTATCAATGCCCTTATTCCTCTATTTCATTTGTAGCAACTATGCCTTCGCAAACCATTCATCAACCCATTCCTGTAGCACATCACACACCAATCACGGCTACCCTGCCGCATGTTCATATTGTACCTAGTTCACAGTCATACATAACTTCCATTTCCATTCCTACGTTCATGTCTGTTCTGCCCACCGTGGTGAGCCTAGGCCCATCCACATGGTGGACCCCATTCACTTCTTCTCCTATTTCACAACTATCACAAATGTCTCATTATGTTCACCCTCAGACCTACCAAACCACGCAAATGATACAACCCAACACGGGGCTATGGTCTATTTTTCCAGTGGCACAAGTGGTCTATCTAGCAGCCCAACCCATGGTTGCTGCTCCAACAGCACCACCTGCCAGGTGGTGGATAGCATAAGCAACACTATTCACAAGGGCTATCCCAATGGTACTGCTGATGGGTCACATCGTCACCCCTACCATTCCATAGATGGGAGCTTCCTTGGTAGTTCCCCAACCATCCACAACATTGCAAGGTCTGGATCAAGCATTCCAGCTTATCCAAACCCTCACTAAGGAAATAAAATGCCTCAAAACTATTGGGTCTGACATGGTACAAGTCATGGAATTTTATCAGGATGATCCCATCAGCCCTGCAATCCCTACTCTGACGTTACCTCCAGGGATGTCCCTTCCCCACCTCACAAAGTAAAATAGGGAGGGAGATCCCAATGCATATCTTGTTACCTTTAGGTCTGAATTCCTTTTGTTGCAACAATGGCTGCACACAATTATTCATGTCTTTGCTATGTCCCTAGCCAGAAAAGCCCTAGAATGGTACCGTGCGCTACCATGCTCATCCATTTCAACTCTAGAGGAGCTTCTAACCCAGTTCGTGATGCTCTTCAAGTGTAACTTGAAGGTGAAAATCACACTGGACCAGTTGATGAGCATGAAGTAGGATCCTCTAGAACTAGTCTAGAAGTTCATCTAGCGATGGAGCGCAACCCTTAACGAAATCCAAGAGCCCATCGTGGAGGCCCACTTGTTGGCTGTATTTAAGGATGCAGTGAATGAATTTATCAAGTCTAAACTGTACTACCTTGTCCCTCACACTCTTAGTCAAGCATTCCCTTAGACTAAGAGTATACAAGATGCAGCCAAGGCAAGAAAAGACTCGGCCTACATTGCCTACAAAAATACCTTTACAAAGAAAGACAAGGGTAAGGCCCCAACAACCACAGTGGCCGTTGTGGTGACCAAGGCGAAGCCCAAACCTAGTAACAATGGTAACAAGAACAACAAGAAACCGATTGTACCTATAGCTAACTCCATGCCCAAGTAGGGCAATGCACCACAAGCTCCAGTACCCACACCTGAGACATCTGCACAACCCAAATCGAGCTTTGAGCATAAAGATTCCTCAAAGTACACCCCACTACCTCTCAAGTCTTTAGAACTTCTGAAGAAGCTATTGGCAGCTGGGCACATCCAACACAAGTAGATGTCTAAAGAAGGAATTAGGAGACATCAACGCTACTACGAGCTCCTTAGAAATTCCTCTTTGGCCCTGCCCAATGAGCCCCCAGTTCCTACAGGTTTCAGGCTGGACAGGTTTTGTGACTATCACCAATAGTGTGGTCACAACATAGATTACTGTCTAGCGTTGCAGAATGGCATCTAGAGATTGATCGATTAGGGAAAACTGGTATTGGAAGAAAGAAACCTAGTATGCCCTGAGAACCAATCTATGCATGTCCACACAGACCCATCAATGCCAATAATTCCATTTACGTCATCAATGCCATTGGTATTGACAGTGATCCTAGGCCACCTCAGCAGCCATTCGTGGTTTGTGTGCCTCAACGTAGTGCACTAGCACCACTAGCAGCTGGCCAAACCTCGCAACAACTGTTTGTTCTGAGAGTCCCTTCATAGGCATCCATCTCCACGCCACCTATTAGAAAAACTATGCTACCATGCTCGTTAACACCGTTAGTGCCTTTCATCATTAGGGGCTGACTCCTTCGATAGCCCTCATCCCACACAAGATAGCTGAATAGCCTTCTTGTCCTATAAAATGAAAAGTGCATTTTATAGGTGAGACATCGAGAGGTAGACATCATGCCCACAACGACATCATGCCTAAATTCATTCAATAGGGCACATGTCCTAGTGAAGGGCACAGTCCACATAGAATTTGTGGTAGGGGACCAGTTCCTCACAAATGCAATGTTCATTATGGTCGAGGAAATGCCCATGTTTAACCTAATCCTAGGGAGGTCATGGTTAGCAAAACTTAGGGATTTCTCCTCACCTATTCACTAGGAAATCCACCTACCATACATAGGCAAGGAGGTGGTAATCCATGATGACGAGGTAATGGTGCAAGCAATCAATAACATAGACATGGAGCAGGGATCAAAGGTCGTAACCTCTAAGAATGAAGCACCTGCTTATGCACACATTAACCATCCAGCAAGAGAATCAGCTCAGCAAATTGGTCTTCAAAATGAAGGCATGTGGGTTGAGTTGCCCTTCCAAGCAGGGGACAATGTTGCAAATGAAGGCCCTAGCAAAGCACTCGGCCTTATGCTCCGCTCAATCCACAATTGGTCCAGAAGCAGCTATGCATAGTGTAGCAATCCCGCTTCTTCTTACCCAGTTGCCATTCTTTGCACATTACCATCTTTTGTTGTTTACAATCCATCTATCTACATAAGTTACTAGCTAGCCGTTGTTCAAGTTGTTAACATATCATCTCTTTGGCATGTTATACTATGGCCCAAAACGACCTAAAACTAGCAATGCTCCAAAATGGCCTAAAACTAGCAATGTCTCCCTAAGGCCCGAAATGGCCTAAAACTAGCAGAGGCTTGAAATGACCTGAAACTAGAAAAGGCCCAAAATTCCCTAAAACTAGCAATGGCCCAAAATGGCCTAAAACCATGCTTCCCCATGGCTTGAAATGGCCTAAAACTAGCTATGGATTAAAATGGCCTAAAACTAGCTATGGCCTAAAACGACCTAAAACTAGTAAGAGCCCAAAATGGCCTAAAACTAACAATAGCCCGAAATGGCTTAAAATTAGCACATAAAAGCATGAAAATTTTACAGAAAATCTAGCAGGTAGACAATGCACAAGTTAACGTAGAATTAATTTCTTTTCTGAAATTCTCTTCTTTGTTCAAAACTTTTACCTTTTGGACAATGTTTGCAAAAATTTTATAAAAATTCAAAATTTCAAAAAACAAATCCCATGTTGTCATAAGTTTTCCCTGTTTGCATCATCTTTTTCATTCATTTCTACATCATTTCCTTTTGCATCACCTTCCCCTACATTGTCCTCTACCGATACTTCATTCCTTCCCTCTACGGGCCCTATGCCCTCATCTGGAGCCTGCATCGTAGGAATGAAGTGCTTAGCTAAAGCAACGCATGCAAGCTACAATAGAGCATAAGAATTAATACAGTAGAAAAAAACTAACCTAAGAAGGGCCTACATCTGTCTCGAAGGGTATTCGATATAAACCGAGCCCGAGGTGGTGCCAGACTTCCTCTGCCGTGATGTCTACCCAATGCCTATTGCTTGGTTCAGCGTTCGCAGCAGCTCTCTCCCTTTCAGTGGTTGTCCACCTTGGTGGTCCTGGAGAAAAGGAGGTGGATGTGATCTCTCCTATGGGAAGATCCACTTTCTAGTCAGGAGATTCCATAACCTCTACCTGCTCTTTGAACTTGGAATAGGCCTTAGAAGCATCAATGGCATTTACAAATGCTTTATACGTAAATGCCTCTACAGTAGCATCCCTATACAGTTTACGAGTGGTTGCATGTTCCAGTTTATACATATGTTTCTGGTTTTTCTGGGACTGCCCCCATTCGTAAACCTTGGCACTAAAATATTTCAAATCCTGATACTTCTGGATCAACAAGTCCATTTGCATCCATTGTTCTATTATTTTGTGGGTGGCTTTGATGTTCTGATGTGAAACTATCCAAAATCTAGCATAATCTATCACATTCATGTGCCAGTACTCATTATTAGTGTCATGGACTATGAGGAAATCATTCCTCAACTTGAGATGCTCCACCTTGGTGTTCAGGTCAGCCTTCTCCTGCTCAGCTTTTTAGACCTGTTTCCACAGGTACTCGTTGACATGCTTATACTTCCACAAGGAGCATGCCAACTGCAAAGTGCATTTGCAAGCCTTGTCGTATGCATGATGAGACACCTTAGTCACTTTAGGTGGGAACCTAGGCATGATGCCAACTTTCAAAGGTCGTGTCGGGTCCCATTTGAACCGAGAGGCTTCCATGACAAAAAGAGCATAGTAGTTGCATTAGCATAGCAATATTAGCAAGCTCAAGAAATTCTAACATAGCAACATGAGAGCACCTAACACTACTACTTACACACGTCAGTGTCCACTTGCTGAAGGTGACTGATCATGTCATCGAAAATTCCCTACATGAACATAAACTTATCAGGGATCTTAGCCCATGGTTCCACACAAGTCAAAGGAGGTCTTGCGGCATCAACAGTGGTTCCTATCACATAATTAAACATATTAATAATGACCAAAATGGGCTATGACAAGGTAGACATATTGCCGAACTCACCAGCATCCAATTGCAGTCTTCCTTCTTGTTGATGTAAAACGATGGCGGCAACCTTGGCAGAAGTCCCTACCAAGTCTATACGGGCCTCTTCTTCATGCGCTAGTGCCTTTCATTTTGAGAGACCAACATCTTTCTTATTCAAGAGAACAGAAAATCTATCTCCAAAAATGCCCTCCTCATTAGTAGGAGGATTCTTCCTGATAATGAGAGCCCCTACCTTAGCGACAAGAGTTCTTTCCTTCTTGACCAGGACCCTTCTCTCTGAGACTGGGGCCTCTAAGTCTTTATTCGTCGCCCCTGTCTTAAGGGCTGATACATCTTCATCACCTTCTTCTTCTTCTTCTTCTTCTTCCTCTGTCAGTCAAGAAACATGTTTGCATTAGTCCAAAATAAGTTAGCTTAAAGCAGGTGCTACGCTATGCTACACCATCTAGCGTAGCAGAACATAGCAAACAATATAAAAGTAGGAATTAAACAAAAGTATTTACTAATGGGAGGTTTCATCCTCTACAGTTTAAGCTATAGTCTCCACCCCTTCTCTTCCTCCATGTGAAGGGTTTCCTTAGCTGGAGGAGTCCTCTTCCGCTGCAACTTAATGGCCATAGTCTCGGCTATGAGACGTTCCCCCCACGATATGCTACTAGCTACAATAGGTGATATCTCTGCTATTTTTTCTTGGCCACAAATGTTGTAGGCCACCCGATCCTTAATTGTCATAGAGAACGACTCCCTAATTATCTTTGGGGGAGCTTTGGCTCGGGTGGTCTGAAGGATCTGGTGGATCCATGGTCTAGAAATTTGGTTGAAATTTTGCATGACCCAGGCTCCATTCTTGTGAACCTCCAAAGACTCCATGAAATGCTTTAGATAAGCTATGTAAAAGGCATAATGTATATTGGAATGAGACTCTGGTTTCTTATGGAGCCCCAAGATTTCAGTTTGCAAGCCTTTACATAGAAACCTGGCCTAGTTGTAATGGGCCCCCTCTTTCATGACCTCACGCATTACCTAGGCCTGCTTAATCCCCAGGACCTTCCCTTAGGAAAGCAACTAGGGGAATGCACAAGCACGAAAGATAGGGTAAACCTCCTTGGCGGGTCCTTATTTAAGCTTCTCAATGGGGAGCCCCTTTTGCTCCTTGGCAATCACTAACCACTCTTGAATGTCGTTCTTCTGAAAGGTCAACTCCCTCTTGGACTTCAACCCTATGAGGACACCATCGACACAGACACCAAAGAGGTCCATGAATAGCTGGTTGTTGATTTTAATGACCACCCGTACGTCCTATATGCACATGTAGAAGTGGCCCGTCTTCTCAGAAAAAAAGTTGACCAGGGAGAGCATCTCGGTAGTAGGAACGCTCAGATTCAGGGCCAGGAATAGACCCATAAGCCTAACCTTTTGGATATTCTAGACTAAGGAGTTCGAAGCCACACCATTTATCCAACATTGGCTCATATCTACTTCTCCATACTTGAAATAGATGTTTGCCTCCTATGTCTCGACGGTTACCACCATCACCTCTTGAGGATTTTTCACCCCTATAATAGTTTTCACTAGAAACATTTAGCATAAAAACTTAGAAAATCCAAATATTTCAAAGACACTTAAGCATGCAACACTTACTGTTTAGCCTACTAGGTTTGTACAGTAATGGGAATGGTAGAAGACTAACTAGGAGTTGTTCAATGGTGATTGGTTTGAAAGGTGCCCATCCCTCATCTAGCCAACCAAACTCCTTGCATTGATCATAGGGAATGTGGTATAGGTTTGCGTAAGGTGTGGTATTCAGCTCTGCATTTACCAATCACACCTACTCACAAGTTCTCAATAGAAGAGAACTCCTGCATGGTTATCTGTGTTATATTTAGCAGACCCGTTCAGTCGTGAAGCCCTTCCTTGTTGATTTAGAACCTGGTAACAAAAACATACTATTAGTAGTTTGCCAATATAGCAAGCATCGCACAACACAGCAGAACAAGGCTACAAAACTCACCCTCCAACATAGTAGACAGTTCCTGGTGGGTTTTGGAAGCATGTTGCCATATAACGTGTAATGAATAGTGTGTTGTAAGGATGGTAGAAGCTGTACTTAGGCATATCCTAGATCTAGGTTAAATGTCTTAACCCTATTGGGCATTTACTGGATTCTTCTCCTTGCCTGCTAATGATTTCCCCATGCAACAGAAACATCAGGATGCCCCATCTTGCCCTAGGCAATATGGCTTCTGTTATGACGACTGCCTCTTCCTCCTCTAGGTATGACCAAACGATCATACTGAAGTGTTGGAGGAGGTATTGTAGGAACTCTTATGCTCCTTTCCTGAACCAAATCCCCTACTCTCCCACACGTAGATGGGGAGGAGGAGCATTGGTCACAGGTTTCCTACATAACACAAGAACCCTGCAATTTCTAAGATAATAAGAATTGGCCTTAACCCCATCCTGCACAATAGAACCAGCAAGTGTTAGCATCATGTCTAAGTGCAATGCACACACAACATAGAAATACCTAGCATTTCATGCATATAGCGTAGCATAACCCTCTTCTTGCACATAGTGTAGCAAGAACATGAAAGCTAACCACAACGAAAATAGCCTAGTGTAGCAACAGAGCAATTAACCTTAAAAAGGTGATTAATAATATGCCCCAACACAACACGTGTCGCACTATTACATCATGCATAGCCCAACCCTTCTAAGGGTCCTACGCTATGCCATTTGAAAGCCAAGTAACTTAAACTATCCAAACCCCCACAGTTATGATAACCGTAGTGGTGGCAATTTAATCAACCTTACATGCAATGATAGCATAGCATTTATGCATCCACCACAACTGAAAAAGCAACAACAATGATGCAAAGGCCAAAACAATGCGATGATAGAAAACACAGATGACTAAGAGTAGAATACAAAATAAAAGTAGGAAATAAAAAAAATGATAACAAAATTGTAAAAAAGTAGACAAAGTATAGTAGCCTACCGGGTCAATGGCATGTCCTCTTGCGCTGTGACGCACGCTTATGTCACACGTCCTAGGATTTTCTTCACCTCCTCGACCTTTACAAGTGCCAAGT
This sequence comes from Gnetum montanum, assembly GCA_015680685.1. NCBI lineage: Eukaryota > Viridiplantae > Streptophyta > Gnetopsida > Gnetales > Gnetaceae > Gnetum > Gnetum montanum. Next base: position 9,591 of record MNCI01014706.1, on the reverse strand, counting down.
GAATACGTTCCTTCTTTGGAGCCATCATCCTACTTGCAGACTTTCCCTCATCGCTATGCATAAAACCTCCTTGCTTGCTATTAGCACAATCACTCAGCACTCGAAAATTGCTTTGTGCTCTGAATATGGGCTCTACACTCTTATGGTGAGAATGACAAGCTTAGCAGGGTTTAATCCCTATTTATGTCCATAATAGTGAAAAAGGGTTTAATGCGAAGTGCATCATATAGCGTAGCATGCTCACCACAACATCATAGCACTGTTGGCATTAAAACCTTGACACACTTCAAGCTAACTGCTTGCTTTCCCAAAAAATGAAAGAAAATATATAGTTTTCTTTATTGTTCCAAAAATACCTTAAACTAGCAACCCCAACATAGTTGTAACTTTCATGGTCCGAAAGGACCTTAAACTAGCATTTTTAGCGTAGCATTCCACTCTCGTTACTAGTCTAGAAAGACCTTAAACTAGAAATCCTTGCATAGCAGCAACTTTAATGGTCTGAAAAGACCTTAAACTAGCCGTTTCGATCTATTATATGTTCGCAGTCTGCAATGACGCTAAAATAGCAGTTTCATGTTCCCACATCGTCAGTTTTGCATTTCTTAGGAGTTTCATGTTTTCACATCGACAATTTTACATTTCCTATTTTAGTAGCTCTGCATCTCCATGGCATAGCGGTTTTCCATGACTTTAAATTGGAAAAATTTTAATCTTTAAATCATACTTCGCTAGTTACATCTCATCATTGTTTTGCAAATTTTTGTTGTACATGATTACTGCCAATAGGTGCCCCTTAACCAAGCTTTCATCTCATTTTGATACGTTAAGAAGAAAATGGAAATCCATCGTGATATCTTCATGTATTTAACTTTAGCAGGTCCACATGGCAAGCTCGCAAGATAATTGAACCCTAACCTAATTGACTGGGGGTCAACCAAAGCTAGCACCATAGCATCTTTAGAAACCTCCCAGACTGATCCGAGCATCTGGTCTGAACTCTAGATTTGGAGGTCGAGGATGTAACTGAGGACCCTCTCATTGAGATGCTTGTGATCACGTCCAAGGGGGAAGTAGAAACGTTAAAACTTAGCTCCCTCCTAGATGCACAAATGCACAATTATGTAGCTAAGATTCTGCAAGACAACATTAAATTCTTCGCATGGTCATATAGTGACATGCTAGGTTTAGATTCAAGCCAAATACAGAACAATATCATCCTAGACCCATGCATGAAGATAGTCAAGCAAAAAGCTCATAAGATTAAACTAGAAATTGCACTAGCCATAAGGGACAAAATCACAAAGCTATACCTAGCTAGTTTCATCTGCGTAGTTCATTATTCAGAATGGGTGTCTAACATCATCGTGGTTTCTAAGAAAATAGGAGGAATATGAATTTGTATAGAATTACAAGATTTGAATAAAGTAATGATCAAGGATGATTTCCCACTACCAAGCATCGATCAACTCATTAACACTACAGCCATCCATGCCATGCTATCCTTCATGGATGGTTTTTCCGACTACAACCAAATTCGCATTAACCCAAAGAATCAACTAACAACAACCTTCATGACCCCATGGGGGAGCTTTTGTTATGCCATGATGCATTTTGGGCTCAAGAAAGCTAGTGCAACCTACCAACGAGCCATGACTTACATCTTCAACGACTACATCCTAGAATCGTTAAACGACTATGTGGATGATATAGCAGTCAAGTCCAAGGAAGTATCTAATCACCCACATGATCTAGGGGTAGTCCTTAAGTGTTGTCAAATGCATGATCTATGCCTTAATCCTAAGAAGTGTGTCTTTGGGGTAAAAATTGGATGCATGTCAGGATTTTTAGTATCGAAGGTTGAATACAGGTGGACCCTGACAAGGTTAAGGCCATAGTGAACCTAGCACCTCCTACAAACCTTAAAGAGTTGCATGGTTTGCAAGGTAGGGTATAGTTCATCCGAAGGTTTATAGCAAAGTTGACTGAAAAGTTACACCCCATGCAACATCTTCTAAAGAAAGGGGTTAACTTCAAGTGGACAACTCAGTGTCAACAAGCCTTCGATGACCTGAAGGAAGAGCTTTTGCACCTCCCAACTGTGCATCTACCACAGAGGGAAAAGCCTTTCTTCATTTACCTTGCCACCTCTGACACATCTATTGCAGCACTGCTATGTCAAAAATGAGACGATGGATCTGAGATACCAATGTATTATCTAAGTCATGCATTAATAGTGCATGAGGTGAAAGAAAACGAAGTGGAGAGGAATTGCCTTACCTTAGTGTTTGCATTAAAAAGTGGAGGCACTACCTATTTCGTAGTACAATTATCATCATTTGTAAAAGCAACATACTCTGGGCTATTACTAACAACCTGTATGAAAGTAGTCGGATAGCCCAATGGAAAGCGATAACCACAGAGTTTGACCTACACTATGTAAGCCAGTTGTTGACTAAGGGTCAAGCCATAGCAATGCAACTTATGGCCTCACCCGTCGATGACCATGCAACCATAGATACCAAATTCCCAGATGAGCATGTTGGCACTATCAACATCATCCCATTGCATCTAGAAGCTACTTTACACTTCAACAATGCTTCAACCACATGATGAGGTAGTGCAGCTATTGTCATTACATTTCCCTCTGGGGAAATGCACCAGTTTGAAAATCGTTTTACATTCCCGTGCACCAATAATGTGGTATAGTATGAGGGGCTACTCAAAGGCCTCTCAACTGCCCATACACTACGCATACAACACTTGGCAATTTCCAGTGATTCACGACTAGTTGTGAATCAAATCACCGAGGTCTATGCCTACAAAGCTACACACCTACAAACCTACTATGATCTAGCAACAAGCCTGATTAAGCAATTTGCAACCATAGATGTGCAACACATGCCACACAACAAGAACACCATAGCAGATTCCTTAGCCACCTTTGCATTAAATATTCCATCACACTCATTCACAAATGTTTTGACTTCGATTGTCAAATGTATTGAGACTATCACTCAGGTGGGACACGTGGCCTCTATTATTACTACGGATACCCAAGAGTGGTACGCTAACATTAAAGCCTACCTACAACACAACAAACCCCTAATCGGACTGACATGTACCCAGAGAGATGCAATCTATAAGCGTGCCTAGCAATATAAACTCATGGGAAATGATGCCCTGTGTAGATGTTCCTATGACAAGATATTACCGGCATGCATGGGTGAGGAGCAGGTGCAGAAGGTAGTTAACGAAGTGCATGAGGGACTGTGTAGTGGACACATAGCACCTAGGGCTATGGTTGCGAAAATCAGATGCCTAGGGTACTATTAGCCCCATATGGAGCATGATTGCTTGTCAAAATTTAGGACGTGTGACACATGCTAGAGGTACGAAAATTTCATACATGTCTCACCTATGGACCTACACCCAATGCAAATCACGTGGAATTTCCAACAATGGGGACTAGACCTCATAAGACCTATCACGCCTAAGTCCTCTACAGGGCATAACTTCATTATCACCACCACTGATTATTTTACTAAGTGGATGGAAGCTATTTGCCTGAGGAAGACGATGTCTCAGTAGATCTACCACTTCATCTTGGACAACATCGTGACAATTTTTGGGCTTTCGATGACTATTGTAACTGACAATGGACCATAATTCAATAGTACACAAACTTGAACCTTCTACAGCAATCTAGGCATCAGGCAATCATTCTCCTCCTCGTATTATCGACAGGTGAACGGATAGGTGGAGGCTACAAATAAGTCCATCATCAACTTGCTAAAGTAGATGCTTAGTAATAGCAAGAGACGATGGCATGAGCAAATCCTATACGTTCTATGGGCCTAGAGGACGATGTGTAGAACCTCAACAAGTAAGACCCCTCATGGCCTTGTTTATGGATCAGAAGCTATGTTGCCTCTTGATTTGTAGGTACCATCAGTCTGGATGATCCTATCTAATGTCGTGAGTGAAGCCCAGAATAACGAGTCATAGATCATTAACATCGACTCAATAGAGGAGGAATGTGAGCATACGCTAAGCCGCATAGAGTGCTACTAGAGAAAGCAATAGGAAAAGCACCGTGTAGACCTGCATCAAGGGATAGTAAAGAAGGGAGACCTCATCCTCAAAGTTGTCCATGAGCATGTGAGAAAATTCTCAGCGAACTGGGAAGGCTAATACATGGTCACTAAAGCCTTTGGGAATGGAGCCATCAAGTTGGCGAACATGGACAACAATGAGTTCGCCAACCTGGTGAATCACTCATACCTCAAGCCATACTACATTTGAAGCATGATGGCAACAAGAAACATCCACTATGACATTAAACTAGTGGCAACAAGTAGCATCCACTATGATGTTAAATTGGAGACGATCGTCTGCTATGAAGTTAAACTAGCACATCTAGTCCGTTGTGACTATAAACTCACACAGCACATCCGCTATGACATTAAATTGACATGTACGGTCTTCTGGGACCTTAAACTAGCACAACGGTCCCTTGGGATCCTAAATCAGTGCATGGTCTACGAAGACCTTAAACTGGGTTCATGTCACATCCCTAGCATGCATTTGTACCAAGTACACGTCAAACGAGTGTGCACAGTGCAGATGTGGGGGTGGGACATTATAGCTCTAGAACGTAGTTCATGATGCAATGGGAACATGATCTGGAATGTATGTGAAGTTGACACCCTTCGCATCATGCTGATCCTCCAAAGATGTCGTATGACATCGCACTAGCCCTCCGGACCTACCGTCACCACGACCCACTGCCCTGATGGTAGTTCCTTGGTTAGTGCTTGCTGCTGGAGTTTCGATAATATTTTGACCTAGCCACAATATTGTTACCCTCCATCTCGCTACCGACTCCTGGGCTCACATGAAGTTTGGCTATGTGGTAGCTAATCTCATATCTGAACTAAGAATGCATGCCTCTAACAGGGATTCTAGAGCATCTGCACTCACAGCAACTCCCCATTCCTTTGATGCTAGCTCCTCCATGCTGATGCTGCTATTAGCCTTTCTACTTTGGACACCATACACCAACAAAGGTGTCCAAGAGCTTCAACAACATTTGCAACAAGCAAGACCTTTGCCCTCGCTTTGCATCATGGCTATTTCACTCTTCGTCATGCTTACAGGGTGCAGTCAAAAGTACGTCTTGCCATAGCAGCAAATGCTACGGTGTCAGGAAGTGAGTGCCTCGACTAACTTGGCTACTTCAGAGAGCAAATTTCATGATGTGTGTAACATAGCTCACCACATGGGAAGCATCTGTAGGTCAGTCAAAAACCCACACAGATGTAACACAACTCATCTTGAGAAAGAAACACTTATCCTACAAGAGGTCAAAGGTTAGTGAAAGTAAAGATGAAAACATGAACAAATCCCTCATGAGGACTCTGACGAGGGAATCTATGAAGCCTCATAATTACCCTTTTACCTGAACATCCTTCCTCCCTGCTTCACCCTTTTCCCCTGCAAAAACCAATGCAACACTCTCAAGCACAGCCAAGAAACATCTTGAAGATCACCGAGTAGCAAAGTTAGCATCATGTCTTCCATGGTGTTTCATATTCTTTGTCAATGTCTCTTGAGTCCATCCTTCAAACGTTGACCCAGAGGGATTAATGAAACACCCCAAAATTCGAAGGCATGCTTGCTTCACCAGTTCTTTGCAATTCGCACAGTGTTATGATAGTTCTTCAGGAGATGGATGCTCTAATGTTCAGAGTGTCTAGTTTGGCAAGTTTTCTACCCCAAGTGTTAATAGGCTAAACAAATTCTCCAACCTACCCACTTGAGTAGTTCATCTAGCTGATAGCGCACTTAGGAGTGGTGCGTGAAATTTTTGGCAGTGCTTAGAATGTGCAAAATGCTTCAGCAAGTTTTCGAAGTCAAGGAGTTTTTCTAGGCTATATAGCGTAGCAAAATTCAAAAGATGTTTTCAGAATTGTAGTGCTACGCTATGCTATGCCATGCATTGTAGCACATAGCATAGCAAAAACTAGATGGTCAGTCCCCTTGCCTAATTTCAAGTCCTTCAACAATGTCTCTTTCCATCAGAAAGTGGTAAAATTGGCAAGAAGCAGGCCATGTTGGCCGCTATGCTATGCTAAGCTACATGGCACAACATGGCGTAGAAATTTTGCGAAAGTAATAGAAGGCATCTCAAAGGGTGGGATTAGCAAGTTTGCAAGCTTTGTAGTGAAAAAGGCAAAGTTTGTAGATTGGTGACATTTTTTGCGACTAAGGACAGCTGCTATGCTATGTAGCATAGCATAGTGTAGAAAATATGTAATAAAACGTTAGCATGCTTCAAAGGTTTCCAATACATGTAGTAGGACACAACGTAAATTTTTTACTTTGAACTAGTAGCTACGCTATGCTACGTAGCATAGCACAGCGTAACAAGATGCTATGCTACACAAAATATGCTACGCTACAAAGCATAGCAAAGCGTGGAAAGTAGTTATGCTACATCAATGCACTCCACCTAATTGCATCATTGCTCTGACAACACAATGAAAATGTGGTAGGTTGGTAATTACTGCAGGTAGACTCACCCAATGGTCATGCAGGCATGTGCAGCATAGACAAGTCAATGCAAGCCCACGGCACGTGGCGTGCAAACTGCATCTTTCATGCACCCTTGGTCCTATAAATACCCCTATGACCAATTCTCGAAGGGTCTGATTTTTTGGCATTTTGGTTGGCTAACAATTTTTTTGCCTGACAAGCAAAAATGTTAGCACTGTAACCTTGAGCATTGTAAGCTTTCTATTTGACATTGTAAATAGTTAGCACTCTCAGTTGGCATTTTGTTCTACTCTTTTCTACCACCCTGGTAGCACTTTGCATTGTTAATGCCTGATTCTACATTTAAGCACATAGCCATCTTGCTCTACACGTCTTGGTTACTCTCAGGATCTCTGCACCTCTCAGCGTTGTGCAACTGATTGTATGCACCTTCACAGAGCGAAGTTGTAGCTTTGAAGCGGTGCATTTTTCTAACTGCATTTTACTTTGTCTCATGCTTATTATTGTATTTTATACTATTTTCTATCTCTTTTACATTTAAGCATTACTTCGCGCTATTAGTCTCATTTTCAAATTATCTTTTTGCAATATTTTTTTGCAAAAGGTTATATTAACATTGACTAAGTCCCTGTCTGATCGACTAGACTGTTCAAGGTTCCTTGTTTCCATTCTATCCAACACGGCCCTCCCATGGAAATGGGGTTAAGACTATCAATGACTAACAACCTCTTAGTGTTTTCCAGCCACTGACATTTTCAACTGCAACAACCTTAGCATATGACCGAAATCCCATGATAGAGCACTTGCAAGTAAGTCCAAATTCAAGCCAAACTAGATGCTACATTGCACAACGTAGCAAGGTCAAAATGCATGAAGCTCCTCCATCAAGTTGCTCTAGAAAAATAATTGTAGTTGGCCATGCTTCAACCTCAAAGACTACCTATCTTACTTTGTCCTCATATCCCAATCAATGTCTCTTGAAAAAGCATTGTGAATTAAGCTAGAATTCATGTCACACTGGCTGCTATGCTATGCTATGTTGCATAGTATCCAGTACTACATACCAGTTGTACACACTCATAAGCCAAACAAAGATCAGATCTCTTGATTTTGGGGTGGTGTACTCTTTCATCTAAACTCTCATTCTATTTTTGCTACAATGCATAGGTTGAATTTTTATGCACTTGTTCATTCTTATTGTCACGGATACATACTTTGATGCATTTTTATTGTTGAGCATCCCATGCTTTCTTCCATTTTAATCTCAGCATGTTAAGTTTTAAAATTATTGTTTGCATATAGCTATTGTACACATGTAAGTCCCTGAATGATTGACCAGACTATTCAGGGTACCCTATTTCTATCTTTTCCATCACATCCCTCTAGTGGACTCGGAGTTAGGATGTGCACCTGGTAACCTCTTAGTGATTCCAACCATTGAATTTTTCAAACGTTATAGTTTTTGGTGCTAGAAGGAGGGCCTGAACCTCCATGTCTCTTCCGTGTGTCACAAGTAATCCTACATGGTGTCTATACCCCATCACCAATATCCTGTTAGCGTAGACGTGACACCCCTATGGTTGTTTACACACACGGTGGTGTAGATTGGTTGCCACGATGGTTCCTATGGAACCATGCAGGATGAAAGCCTTAAATAGTTTACTATACCATGCTACTTGTCTACTGTGTTATGCTACCTACGTCCTATGTATTGTAGCAACCCTATTAGTGTAGCAGTTCTCAATTATCTACTATAATATGTTGTCTACCATGTTATACTACCTGCATCCTGCGTAGCATTGCGACCCTGTTAGTGTAGCAGTTCCTACACTGTCCACATTGCTATGTTGTTCATTTTGTTACATTGTCTACTACGATATGCTATCCATTGTGTTACACTACTATTAAGAATGAAAAACTACTATTTTCCAACTGGTTATCACACATACCTCTCCCTCTTACATCTCTTTTATGCAGAAAGGATGAATCCTACAACCACTTCAGTTCCCACCTCAAACTTGGAGGTATCCTACTCTATTCAACATATGGCAGGTCTCAAGTGATTTCCTAGCCTAGTGCTAGTATAGTGATAGTCTCTTAGGTTGCAACAATAATTTCCTGAGAATTTGACTTATGAAAAAGAGCAGTATAACTTTCTATATGCCAAAATAGAAGTGAACCTCCCATTGGACCATCACGAACTTGAGGAAAAATGCAACTTTGAAATCATTCACTAAAATGGAAGGGAGTTCCTTCGTACTTCTAATACTAGTATCCCACTTACTGAAATGTTCCAATGGCTATTGGCCTAACTCATCTAATTGGGTAAGCCAAGAGAATGAGACATGACATCCTAATATGATGAACCTTTTCATGATGGGCAAGAGGAGTTGGAATCCAACTCTGTGGGTGGTGGTCCAATCTACCCCACAATGGTTCTGTCCACCTCTATCTTCCCTCTACACCAACCACAATTTTTTGCCTCTTTTGCTACTGTCACAATATTGCTACAACCTAAACCCTCTTTGGTAATGGGAAGCCATCAAATGATATTAGCACATCAACATGTAGGCCCTTCAACCTCATTTCCCATTGTCCTCCCTTCCTAGTCTATCCAAGTCCCACACCCAATGTTTGTGATATCCACACTACCATATGTGCACACCATGCCCACATCATAGCTGTACAAAAGTCCTGTTTCTATTGCCTCTTCTATACCTATTTCATCCGCAGTAGTAGGCCCTACTACAACTGCATGGTGGACAAGAACAATTGCTTTTCCCACATCTTAATTATCTCAAATGCCATAATACGTGCAGTCCAAAAACTGTCAAGGTGTGCATGGAATACAACCAAATGTGGGGCTATGGGCTACCCCAGTAACTAGGTAGGTAACCAACCCTACAACACCACCAATGGTAATTTCTCCATCAACACCACCCATTGGGTGGTGGGCCGCTCAAATAACACAACTAGTAGAAGCTATTCTGATAGCACCCCCAACGGGATTGGTAGTTGTACCAACAGTGCCAC
>MNCI01014705.1:8768-25854 GCA_015680685.1 Gnetum montanum | reverse complement strand
ATATTAACATGGCCCTAAAAGGAAAGGTTTCATAATTGATATAAGTTCCTTACAATGTTTAGAATTTAGTTCATTGTGGAACATTTGTGGGATTCCAATAAAGAACCTTATCTCCAAGTTGAAATTTTACTTTCCTTATTCTAAGGTCATAGCGTGTTTTGTTAAATGCTTTATGCACTTCATTCAAGCATAGTGCCACCAGTCTATTCTCATCTAGCACATTAAGGTTGATTAATCTTTCTTTCTGTGCTACGTTAAGGTCAAGGTCAAGGTCATAGGCTATTGAGAGTGTACAGAGCTTGGATTGAATAGGAAGAGTTGGTAATTTTCCATACACCAACTCATAAGGAGAATAGACTATAGGGAGTTTCCATGTTGAGCAGTATGCCTAGAGGGAATTGTTAAATTTTGTACTCTAGTCTCTCCTACATTTTCTTATTATTCTTGTTAAGATTTTTGTGATTTCTCTATTGGTAACCTTAGCTTGACCGTTGGCTTCGGGGTGCTAAGGTGTTGTTAATTTATGTTCTACCCCTAAGCATTGCATGAGCTTACAAAAAGTAGCACCTGTAAAGTGAGTACCATTGTCAAAAATTAGTGCATGTGGCACTCAAAACTATTTACAACATTCTATTGTACAAATCGAGTAGTTGTGGAAGATGTACAATTGGTGATAGCTACTACTTCTACCTATTTGGTACAGTAGTTAATAGCAACTACTATGTACACCTTTCCATTTGACATGGGTGTGATGGAACCCATGAAGTCAATGCCCTAGATGTCAAAGGGTTCTAGAGGTTGAATCCACTACTGAGGTCCCTCCATTTGAGTTGTCATTCCACCATCTTGTTAATAGCATTCACAAGAGCATATGAATTGGTGGGCATCCCTGCAGAGTATTGGCTAGTAATACCCTCTCATTAGGATCTTAATGGTCATGCATATCCCTGCATAGTGATCCCCACAAGGACACTCATGTGTCTTAGAGAATGCATAGTTGATTAGCATTAGGGACATACCAACAAACCATGTCATCGACGTACACCTTGTAAAGGTATCCGTTGATTTCCATGAAGTGTTTGCCCTTATGAAGAAACTATTATTTCTTTTGGTGGTGCAAGTCTTGTGGCATCTCCTGAGTAAGAAGATAAGTGAGGATGCCATCGTACAATTTTCGTTTAGCGGGCACTTTTTCATTTATTACACCGGAAAAGAGGAGTTTATCAGGAAATTAATCAAAGAGCGGGCTCTCTTCCTCTTTGTTGTCTCATCATAACCAAGACACATGATTTGTGACCACATTCTTAGTCCCCTTTTGATCTACCATTGTAAGATCGAACTCCTATAAGATCACAATCCATCGTATGACATGAGGGCTCACCATTGGCTTGTTCATAATGAAGCAAATGGCACTATGGTTAGTGTGCACAAACATTTTGTATCCAAGCACATAGTACTTGAACTTCTCCAAAGCATACACCACTACTGTTAGCTCTTTCTCCATTGTGATGTAGTTAAGTTGTGCACCCATAATGCTTTTACTTATGTAGTGGATATAATAAGGACATTTCTAATCACCCAACTACATTAGCATAGCTCCCAAGGCATAGTTCAATGTGTCTATCATGATGTGAAATGGATAGGACCAATTAGGTGCTCATAGAATTAGAGTTTCTACAAGCTTCTCCTTAAGCTACTGGAATTATTTTTCACATTTCTTAGTCCATATGAATGGAGCATCTTTCTTTCCCAACTTGACCAATGGTTTAGCAGTCTTAGAGAAATTCTCTATGAATTGATAGTAGTAGCCAATGCGTCCAAGGAATGAATAGACATCTTTAATGATTTCTAACTGATGATTTATTCCTTGGATGATCCTAATCCTTTTAGGGTCCACCTCAATCCCTACCTATGAGATTATGTGCCCCAACACAATGTTTTCATGGACCATGAGATGGCTCTTTTGCTAATTGAGCCAAAGATTAGTCTCCACACACATTTTGAAAACTTGCTTAAGGTGGTTTGAGGCTTACTCCAATGTAGCACCATACATGGAAAAGTCATCCATGAAGACTTCCCTCCCACTACTAATCTACTGCTAAAAAATGCTTAGGACAAGGTGTTGGAAAGGTGCAGAGGCATTGCATAGACCAAATGACACCTTTCGATATGCAAAAGTCCCTTAGGAACTTGTAAATGTTATTTTGGCCTGATCTTTTGGCACAATCTGAATCTGGTTATAGCCACTATAACCATCCAGAAAGATGTAATAGCAATGCCCAAAGATAGTGCCCAATACTTGGTCCACAAATAACAACGAGAACTGATCTTTGTAGGTTGCCATGTTCAATAGCTTGAAAGAAATGCACACCCTCCACTTGCCACCTTTCTTTGGCATAATCACAAGTAGACTAGCCCACTTACAATCTACAATTGGATAGATGAACCCCACCTTGAGGAGTTTTTCAATTTCCTATTTGACAATCTACTTTAATTTTGGATTCAATTGTTGCTACAGATACCTCTTTAGCTTGATGGAAGGATTAGTATAGATGTGATGTTGATGTATCTTAGGATCAATCCCAATGACTTCAAGACATGACCAAGCAAAGGTTATTTCCCATTTGTTAACCACATTTAGTAGCTTTTCTTTCTATTTAAGAGCAAGTTGGCATTGATTATTACTAGCTTATCATTTTCAAGAATGCATACTCCATGCTAGTAGGTAGAGTTTTCAACTCTAAGGGCTCATGTTTGAAATTTTCAAGGATTTCCAACTCTTCCTAGTAACTTTCATCAGGTTCATCATTAGAGAGTTGGTGATGAACTTACTCCAATTCATTCATGCCTTTAACATAGGCATAAGTTAAGCTCTTAGTTGTTTTCATGCAAAGTGTGCTGCTTTTAGGATCAATTGTCAGCCATTAGGTACCCTCTTATTTTGTGGCTATTGCATACATGAAATTTTGGATTTCATATTCATTTGCACATTCTTTTCATGTTTTGATTGATGTGCTTTTGATAGACCAAAACTTCTACACATAGTTGCACCCTATATCGATGTACGCGATGCATGGAACTCTTTTCTTCTTAATCTTTCTGAATGCATTTTCCTTGGAAATTTCTAGGGAAAGATCTCTGATGTCCATTCACACATCAACAGTGATCAACCAAGCCCTTCTCATAATGATTAGGAAGTTCCCCTTGCAGTTATCAACCTTGATCACTAGGAAATTGATAGGATAGAACCACCCATAGATAGTGGTAACAATGTCATCCACTAGTTCTAAGGGAATAGTGATGGACTAATCTGTCAATTCTAAACAAATGTTACTCTTCTTGAGAGGAGGTAGGTTCTAGTCTCTGTACATTTCATGAGAAATTAGATTGACATAATAACCTAAATCAAGAAGAGCCTTGCATGGCTCATTTCCAATAATCTGCAAGTAGATGAGGGGACTTTGAGGATTAGCCCTTCTCTAGGGAAGGTTTCCAACCTTGATCTAATTGGATACAACATGGGTTAACATGAGGTTGTGGATCTTGGAAGGCATTTGGTTTGAAGGATTCTCCAAGGAAATAGATGCATAAGATGAAGGAGACACAAGGCGGCGACCACCCGCATGAGTTGGTGAGGACTTTGTAGGGCTATTGGTTTAGAAGAATGGTCTTTTTCTGGGTTTGGATTTTGAACCACTCAACGAAGGAACCAGTTGTAAGTTAATGGCCCTATTAGCATTACATTGTTGCAGCTATGCAGGAATCTCACCTTGCATGGATGGAGTAGGTGGTAATTGGGTTAAGGATGGAGGGACATGTGCAGAAGGATGACAAGGATATGGGGAATCCCCTCTGGAGATGGAAAATGAGTTCTATAATATTCCAAAGGATAGTAGTGATGCTAAAAAGAAGCATCATTGGAAGAGTCATGTAGAGACATGGGTTTCTGAACATAGTATCCATACAGATTTAGCTACCTAGTAGGGTACTATTGCCTTAGTGGTGGCATCCCCATGACTATGGATGCTACCATTTTTGGTATTGCTCATATGGTTGTGGTGGAGCTCCACTTGGATAGTATTTGTTACTAATGGAACTACTTGAAATTGCCTTGAGGATAAGGCAATCTTCTGGGTGTATGCCTTCTTGCTAGCCTAGGATTCAGAGCATACACCGCAGACCCTTATAACTATGACACTACAGGAAAACATCCCTTAGGATGTTCATATTGGCAAATGTTAGATCAACCATCATCATCTAATTTTGACTCCACAACCTCTTCTAGTATAGTAGCCTTGCCCTTACCCCTTTGGTAGGCATGTTCAGCTTTCTTCCTTCTTCTACAATCACGATCACTACTTTGCTCTTTGGATTCTTCTTTAATTTTGAAAGTAGTTTTGAATTTGTCATCCAAAGATTCCAACATCTTGTTCACCTTGGCTAAAATTTCAAAAATATATTTTTGAATCAACAACATTTTTCACTGCACCACTTTGTTAAGTAGTACCTCCCCCTCACTATCATAGAATTGAACCTTCCTTTTTTTGATGGAAGGGTCCCGATTATATTCTTTAGCACTTTCCTATTTTCTCAAATCACCTTCTTCTTTTGTAACCTGCTTAATTATCCTTTGAATCTAATGGGCTCAAAGTTCTAACAATCTTCCTTGGGCATAGACCCCAAGGGTTCTTCTCATTTTTTATTGGAGCCCATTTATGATGTGGCAAAGTTGCTTCCATTGAGAATAACCATGGCCAAGACATCTATGCAAAAGAGAATAATACCTACCCATGGTTGGGTCCAAGGGTTCATGTGTTCCTTGTTTCCAGCCTTGAGTCTGCTTTTCTAAGTTGGACACTCGAGAGCACATCTAATGATTTTCATTAAATAGCTTGAGGATCATACTTTATCTTTGAATTGATTTCGGCTCCAAAGGGCAATACCGACTTTCCTCTTATTTTGTGAGTGTCTTGGGAAATAGCTTAGGTTTTTGTCAATCATTTTTGATGTTCTACAAGGCACAAGCATCATGAAAGGCTTGAAGATGGGTGTGTGGATTTGAATTATATCACTCCTCAAATCTGGGAATATTGTTCATATCCAACATCTTGATTCTACTATCTTTTACATGATTGGTTGGAATTTTGATTGCCTACATGATGTTCAACATGCTTCAAGTAGTAAGCAAAGGTTCATCATCATCATGATTTCAATGATGCCTATGATGCTACCCCTTCATTCATGGTGGGTCCTATGATCATTATTATCCCATCATTCGCCTCCATCATGGTTTCGTCCTCTACAGTTTTGATCAGATTCAGAGGAGGAGGAAGAAGATGCAGATGAAGAGGAAGAAGAAGGAAGAGAATTTCCACCACCATGATGTTTTCCATCTCCTTTCCACTTGTCATGACCATGATCATCAAGTTTTTCATCATCATGATGCTTATTCAAGCCCCTACCTTGACTCCCACTTTTGCCTGAACTTGGATTGTTGATAGTGGACTATAAGTTCAAGTTCAAGCCCTCTTCATCAAAGTCAAAGAGTAGAGAATCTTCATGTTGAGAACTCCCAAATGGAGGATCCTCATTATCTTTTGGTTCAACAAGAACAAGGGGTTATTGAATTGTTTCCCCTTCATAGCTTCATGGCACTTCTCCTAGTGTTGATCTCTTTTACGTTATATTTCAGTGGGATGGTAGTCCCAATAGTCATGATCTTGCACAACATACTCTTTGTGAAGATTTTGAATATCGAACCTCTAAAGGGTTTGGACTAGCATCCCAAGAATAGATCGGTTGAGCAACAATACAATGTTGCCCTCCATGTCTCTCCATCACAGTTGTTCATCCTAATGTAAGATGAAGGTGTAATTGGGTACAAACTCATTTGGATGAGTGTACACCACTTTGAATTCTTGGGGCACTAGCGATTCTAGTGCATTATGCCTATGAAAAGAAGACATTTTGGATTAGAAGAAAATTTAGTGTGCTTTAATTATGATTATTATTCTTATTTTTCGAATGATTGCAACTGTAGGATTTGTTCCAACAATCTTAAATAATTTTCACTAAGTCCTAGATAGTGCACATATCAAACAACAAATCCCCAACAATGGCATCAGTGATGAGCGCCGAGTAGGCCCTATGTCCAACCATACGAATCACTAAGCATTCACATGTGATCTAGTTGAATTCCATGGACTTATAGACTTCTAAGTACACTGGTCTCTAGGAAGTGAAACAAACCATTGCAATCATTGTCTTCCCAATTACACTTGTGAAATGCAATGGTTAAGTGCAACTGAGGCATATGATTTTTATCATTTTAATGTTTTATGTTTTATGTTCTAAGTCACCTAAAAATAAATAATAATGAATATAAATATTTACTTTCTAATTTAATCTAACTAGCTAATACTTAACTAATCCTAACATAAGCATTTGTTCCCACTTTCTATACACATCCTGAATACATTTAATGTTACTAGGTTACCAAACATTAAGCGTTACTGGGATTACCAAGTGCGTAGCATATGCTCAAAGTGGTCGTACTTATGTGTTTAATTAATCACTATTTAACTTATCTTAATCTAGCTTAATTTAGCTTAATTTTATTACTTTAGTTACTTAAAGCATTAAAGGAAATTACTCAAAATATTAAATGCATAAAGGAAATAATTAATCTATTTCAAAGTGTTGTAAGGTTTATTAGAAAACTTGTCTTTATTGCCGCACACATTGCAGTGCTCAATTATAATAGTTCTCAAATAAAGATCTATATACTCTTTGACTCCTACTATAGGCACTTAGAAAATATTCGAATTTCTGAATGTAAAAACTGCTAGAGCTTCACTACAAATTATGAAAGGAATGCCATAAATGCAGCAGAAGGTGCACATTTATAGGCGATACAAGGTGCCCTCTTGATGGGTACATGTCAACGGGTCAAACCCTATGTCAACGGGATCAAGTCGATGACATCCTATCAACATGGCCAACTATGATGCTTCATCAAAGGCTATTATCTCTGATGAGACGCAATTTGCATGAGCCATGATATCGCAACCATCGCGATATCGCATCCCATACGATATTGCGTACGCAATATTGTGTCGTCCATTATGATATCATGGTCCACCGCCATATCTATAAATAAGAGGTAGCTCTCCCTTGTTTCCCCATCGAGGCTAGAAGTAGGAAAACTTTGGCAATTTGATCACTCTAGAGATAGAATATTTTCCATGTGCCCGTAGTAGGAGTCCTAAAGTGAATGGATCTTTATTTGAGCAACATTGTACCTGAACATAAGTTTTGTATAGCAATAAAGATGAGATTCTTGGCTAAACCTTGTAGTGCATGGAATAGGATTTTATTTATTGTTATTTATTGCTTTCTCTCTCCCACCCTTAAACTCCTAGAATGCGGTATGGGTACGACTTAACTACAAGCATCTAAGGATGTGTACAGATAGTTGAGGAACGAATGCTCATCGCATTGCGGAATGAGTACGACTTGATTACAAGCATCTAAGGATGTGTACGGATAGTCAAGGAACAGATGCTCATGAGTACGACTTGATTACGAGCATCTAAGGATGTGTACAGATAGTCAAGGAACGGATGCTCATGAGTACAGCTTGATTACGAGCATCTAAGGATGTGTACGGATAGTCAAGGAATCGGTTGCTCATCGCACTTAGGCTAGTTAGGTGCCTTAGTACAACCACTTCGAGCACGTGCATTATGCGTGGTGATCCCAGTGACGATTAGCGTTTGGTAGCCGCAGTTGCATCGGTTCAGGGTGTGTACGGTAAGTGGGAACGGATGCTGACGCTAGGTAATTTAGACTTATGTCATTAGTTAGAGTTAGTTAGTTTCTCAACCCTTCACCTCAATAGCATAGGAGAAAAACATTAAAAGATATAAAAATCATATACCTTGGACTTACTTAACCATACATCGTGACAACTACAGGTAAGTCTGGGAAGACAACGAATGATTAACCCTAAGTGTTCCATGGGGCGTGTAGGTACTTAGTCTATAGAGTTCGACCAGATCATGCGTGCTACGCTCGTTTCATATGGTTGAGTGTAGGGGTACCTCGCCACTCATCATAGGCACCGTTGCCGGGGACTAAGTGTTTGTGCGCTAAATAGAACATAAAGGATATCACTCACATCGTTGGGAACCTAAATGAACCTTCGGGTTAATCAAGAAAAAAATTTATTATGTAACGGTAATTAGCACATCAGTAAATAACAATGTCTTCTTCTCACAAGAGCACATCACCTAGGGATAATACAAAAGACAGTCAGCAATCAAAAACACATAGCCAAAATCAGCCAAGTCCTAAATAATACTGAATAGTCTATACTCATCCTGATGAGTATATTCCAAACTTTACCTTTATCCTCCATCAAGACGAATAGATGCACTAGAGAGATTTGCAAGGTAACATCGTTTTACCTCCTGATCGATCTACCTCTAACATGCTCTTCCGTGCTTTGGCACAGATAGGCATGACAGATTTATATGCTGAATACATTATGGAAGAATTTGATTCAAGGGATTATTATCCCACAGAAGCACAACGTATGAGGGACTTAAGGTAGGAGAGCCAACATACACTGTTGAAGGGCAAAGAGGTCCCGCACATCCTAAGTGAAACTAGAGATGGTGAACCACTTGTAACTGGTTCGCTATCAAGAGATGTTCCCCCTCTTGACAAAAGTGAGGAGGTAGGGTATCAGAACCTATGATCAATGATACATAATCATGGTTCTGGTGCCTATGAACACCAACTGTTCACAGAGGGAATGACAACAAATGACAAGGAAGGGCACTTAGATCGTCAACACGATCGGGGCCAGAGCCATAGAAGAGAAGGCAAGAAACACCGTCATGGTGATGGTTCACCTTCTTCTTCCCCTTCTTCACATCACTCACCCTCTCCTTCCACCTTTGGGCATAATCATTGAAAGCATAACAAAGAGGATAAAAGTAAGAAAAATGAAAAACCTCGACGAGAGAGTCGAGAGAGAGGACAAGGGCATGAACGAAGGAAAAGTAGGGAACAATGAAGGCATCACAGGCGTCATGAAAGAGATGATCATGATGAGCCCCTATTTGCAATCTAAAGTATGCTTGACATAATGGAGGCAGTTAGAATTCCCACAATGCATTTAAAAGATAGTAGGATCAAGCGTTTAGACATGAACAACATCCCACACTTTGAGGGGGGATATAATGTTGATCCGCAACATCATTTGTAGGCATTCCATGATGCCTGTGCCTTGCAGAATATAGAGAACGAGTGGAAAAACCTTAAGTTATTTCCTAGGACACTCACCAAGGAAGCAAAGAGATGGTACCAGTCCTTAGAACCAGAAATCATCAAGAGGTGGAGTACGATGTTAGAGTTGTTCAATGATAAGTATCAGAAGTACTCTAGAGTGTCCAATTTGTGTAAGCAGATCCAAGGATGGAAGCAAGGTCATCATGAACCCTTGGATGCTGCCATGGCCTGCTACTACACATTATTACATTGTTCCTCGGGCCATGGGTACGCTCAACGGGATCAACTTTGCCACATCATGGATGGGCTAAGGCAAGAGACTCGAAGAACCCTTGGGACTTATGCCCAAGGGCGATTAGCAAAACTTAGGGCCCATGAAGTACATCACTTGTTGGAACAAGTAGCAAACGAAGAAGGTGAGCTACGTAAAAGGGAAAGTACGGAAGAATACAACCGTGATCCCTCCCTTCGAAGGAAGGGAGTGAAATTTTGTGATGAAGAGGATGAGTCACCAATTGAAGAGTTGGTGAACAGGAAAACCTTGCCGCTTCAAAAACTAACAACAGAAGTATTGGCTAAGATGGATCAATTGTGGGATTCCTTAGACTCTAGATTTGAAACTGTTCTAAAAATTGTAGAAGAGTCTAAGGCGGAACGAAGTAGTAACAGAGGTAAGACAAAGTGGAGAGATTTAGGCCTTGCACATAACAAGAGTAAGGGAAAAATCACTATCTCTGATGAGGTTGTGGAATCAGACATAGATGATGACGGTGGATGTGAGATCTGCTACTATGACCATCCTAAGGGATGTTTTCCAATCATCTCACATCTACAAGAATCTAGGGTGTATGCACTTAACCTGAGACTCAACAAACGGTAGACACCCCATAGGTTACCTTATCCCCAAGGTAACCCAAGGTAGTTCCACCAACCCTTAATGTACTACCCAAGTGGAACTCCACCACAACCCATTGGACAACATCACTAGTGGCAATACCCACAACCATGGGGGATGCCACTGCCTAAACATCAATACCCTTACCAGCAGCCAATCCCTCCAAGTGACCCCATGGGTTACGCAATCCCATAACGTCACTATCCAGTCTAGGAATATTACCAGACTTTCCCTCTAGGAAGTAACACCCCACATAGATACCATCCTCCAAATCCATCTACACCCATCATGCCAGTAGCTCCATGACCAACCGATCCAACAACGCCAAGGGTATTTCCCACACAACTGCAACAACCTAATGTCATGAGGGCTTCCAATCCTCAATTCTCAATTGGTCTTAATAATTTTACACCAAAATGACCTTTCTTCAAAGCCAACAATCCAACTAAGCACTCACCCTCACAAGCGGTTGAACATCTAAACACCACCGTACCAAATAAGATTTCGGGAACCCCTTCAAACAAAAAGACGCACCCAATGCACACGGTTATGTTAACACATACCATAACCGACTGGATTAAGGTAGGCCACCTTCCCAAGAAATTATCTGATCCTAGGGCCCCCCTAGTTTATCTCCAAGTTGCTAGGAATGATCCCCATAAGGCTCTCCTCGACTCAGGTTCTGAAGTCAACTTAATCTCACAGGAACTGTATAAAACCTGGAACCTGCCTCCACTGAAGAAGAGAAATATTCGTTTAGAGCTGGCTGACCAGTCCATCACTGTTTCTTTGGGACATGTTGAGGACATTGTTACCACTGTGGGTGGTTGGTCATATCTAGCTGATTTCCTAGTGATTCAAATAAACAACAAAAAAGGGGATTTCCCAATCCTAATGGGAAGAGCATGGCTGAGTACAATCGATGCACGCCTAGGAATCCACAATCTTTCCCTAGAAATATCCAAGAAAAATACTTTTGGGGAAATTCAGAGGAAGAGAGTTCCATGCATCGCATATAGTGACACAGGGTGTCATTATGTGCAGAAATCATGGGTGATGCAAAGTCTAACATTACCTGCATACAATCGGTGTGCACAAGATATTGAGATACAAAAGTGTCTATATGTAGTAGCCACACAACAAGAAAACACCTAGTGGCTGATGGCTAATGAAGAGAGCAATTCAACGACATGCATGGAAATAACTGAGGGGATAATTAGTGCTTACGTTGAAAGCATGGATGCACTTGAGCAAGTTCGTTGCCAACCTCTAGCCCTTAACCCTGAAAACATTAACTGGGGGAATTTGGAGATTCCTGAGAAGTTTAAACAAGAGCCCCTACATTTAAAATCATTGCCCATCCATTTGGAATACATGACCCTTAAAAATGAAAAATCGGTAATCAGCAACGCAAAGCTTGCACCCAAGCAAAAAGGAAGTTTGCTGA
Source organism: Gnetum montanum (assembly GCA_015680685.1). Classification (NCBI taxonomy): domain Eukaryota; kingdom Viridiplantae; phylum Streptophyta; class Gnetopsida; order Gnetales; family Gnetaceae; genus Gnetum; species Gnetum montanum. Next base: position 14,215 of record MNCI01014705.1, on the reverse strand, counting down.
AGGTGATAAATAAGTGGTTAACAGCCTTTGCTTAGTCATACCCTGAACTAATCAGAATAGATCCTAGGATATGCCAGCATAGGATTTACATGGACCCCTCCATGAAACCTTACAAGCAACCTGAGAGGTGATTGAACCCGAAGTTAAAATAAATAGTAAAAGAGGAGATAGAGTAGCTTCTCAAGGCTGGGTTCATTTATCCCATTGCTGATAGCGAGTGGGTTAGTCCTCTTGTAATTGTATCCAAAAAAGGAGGTAAATGGAGGGTATGTATAGACTTTAGGCTATTGAATATGACAACATTCAAAGATCACTTCCCATTTCCATTTGTTGACCAAGTCATAGACACTATAGTAGGGCATCGCTATTACAGTTTTCTGGATGCGTATAGTGGGTACAACCAAATACAAATCGCACCAGAGGACCAAGCCAAAACAACATTCACCAATCCTTGGGGAACATTTGCATACAAACAAATGCCTTTTGGCTTGTGCAATGCCCCTGCCACATTCCAACAATTAGTTCTAAGCATATTTCAACAGCAAATAGGTAACAGAGTAGAAGTCTTCATGGACGAACTCTCCACTTATGGGACAAGCTTTGATCAAGCTCTCGACTGGTTAGAGCAAGTATTGAAATGATGTGTCAAAACCAACCTAAAGCTCAACTAGCATAAGAGCCATTTGATGGTTCACGAGGGTGTTTTACTAGGGCATAAAATTTCATAGTCAAGAATAGAGGTGGATCCAGAAAAAATTAAAGTCATCCAAGGAATTACCCGACAACCAGAGACTGTCAAAGACATTCGGTCATTCCTTGGACACACTAGCTACTACAGGAGATTTATCGAGAACTTCTCCAAAAGTGCCAAGCTGTTGGTGGAATTAACGAAAAAAGATGCACCATTCGAATGGACCAAGGAATGTGAACAAGCATTCCAAACTCTAAAACAAAGGTTTGTGAAAACCCCCATTCTACAAGCCCCTAACTAGTCCAAGCCATTCCATATCATGACCGATGCATCTAATTACGCGTTAGGAGCCGTACTAACACAATTAGATGAACAAAAACAACCTTATTACATCCACTGTGCCAGTAAGAGTATTAATGATGCACAACTCAACTACACGACTATGGAAAAGGAATTAATGGCTGTAGTGTTTGCACTGCACAAATTTAGGCACTATGTATTGGGCTATAAAGTATACATCCATACGGATCATAGTGCAATAAGGTTTCTTATGAACAAGCCAATGGTTAGCCCACGTATCATACGTTGGTTGGTAATTCTTCAAGAGTTCGATTTAACAATAGTAGATCGCAAAGGCACCGAGAATGTAGTCGCAGATCACCTATCTCAGCTATGTTGGGATAGCAAAGAGGATGAATATGTTGTATCTGACCATTTCCCTAATGAAACCCTCTTTGTCAATGTAGTAAATGATCAACCCACGGAAATAAATTGGTATAGTAGCATTCTTACTTACCTCATTTCCAAAAAAATACCACAGGGGTTGGATTTTAGGAAGAAACAACAATTTCTTCACAAAACCAAGTACTTCATGGAAATCAAGGGACAACTCTATAAAGTCTGTCCTGATGGCTTGGTTTGATTGTGTGTCCCCGATCAGGATCAATTAAAAGTTCTCCAGAATGCTCATGAGGGCCCCTGTGGGGGTCATTATGCTGGGAGAAGAATGACTACCAAGGTCCTACTTGCAAGATATTATTGGCCGACACTATTTCAGGATGCCCATCAGTTTGCCCAATCCTATGAATGCTGCCAACATGATGGTGGAATGACTGCTAGAATGGAGGGTTCGCAACAATGGATTCAACCTTTGGAACCCTTCGATATCTGGGGAATAGATTTTATGGGGCCTATTACACCGATGTCCAACGGAAAGGCATATATCATCATTGCTATTGATTACTTAACCAAATGGGCTGAAGCAGCCGCAGTAACAGACTACACATCATCTACGGCTGCACGATTTGTACAACAACAAATCGTAAACAGGTTTGGTGTGCCGCATGCACTCATCTCTGATAATGGAACACATTTTACAGGTGTGACCTTTCGCAAATTGATGCAGTGCTTGGGGGTTGAGCATAAATTGACCAAACCTTACCACCCCCCAAGCTAATGGCCAAGCCGAGGTTACTAACTAGGATATTACCAGAATATTGATGAGAACGATTAGCAAATTTAAGCGAGACTAGAGCACAAAACTGAACGACACTCTCTGAGTGTACCGCTCCACTTGGAAGCTTCCTACAGGCTATTCTCCCTATGAGTTAGTGTACAAGAAACTAAAAAAGCTCCCCATATAGAATGAGCTTCATACACTATCCATGGCTTACGACCTTCACCTAGACCTCGACCTAGCACAAAAACAACGGTTGGTAACTCTGAACATGCTAGATGAGAATAGACTGGTTGCACTATCGTTAAATGAGTTGCACAGAGCACACAGTAAACAACATCATGACTTAAGAATTCGAAGGTTTAGGTGCCAACCAAGAGAAAAGGTCCTTTACTAGAATCCCATGCATGTACCTCAGCGTAAAAAATTTCAAACATTGTGGGAAGGACCCTATATTATTCATACAACCTTCCCCTCTGGAGCCATGATGATATACAAGCCTAATAGCCCAGATAAAAGATTATTCGCTAATGTACAATAAACAAAACCCTTCCGTGAACCTGCAATAGCCAGTACGAATTACACCTCTACTAGCAGGCAACCTTGCTCTTTATTTCAAATCTCTCCCTTACAATTCAGTCATGGGGGAGATGGCCACCTATGCTGACCATTTGAGGCCCTCAGTTCTTTTTAAATTTTTGTTTTACAACATCGTTATACTTTTCCATTTTGTGTGTGTGTGTGTGTGATCCACCTTGTAAGTTTGTCACCCAATAAGTGTTTGGAATGATGGTATGAACTGTTTTCATGATTGATTGCTAATGTTTGGTTTTTACCTTTAAGTCACAATGTTGATACTAAGGTATGTTTCTTTTGATATGACAAGCAATGAGCTCACTTCATCCATCCATCCACCAGTTTCTATGGTCTTTCTCAACTTGGAAATGTATAGTCCCCTTCTAATAAGAACTTTAATGAATCAGTGACTGGGCATTTCTCAAACTAAGGAAGGACTCAAGGATTGAAAAGGGTGTGACTTCAAGGGAACTTGATGTTTTTGTGTTGGCCATTATCTTGGGTGCTCAGATATTTTCTTATTGAGTTTTCTCCCTATTCCGATGTTACCCAATTATCAGAAGCTGAGTCAATAAAAATAAGAAGTCTTTGCATGGTGTGGTTCTCTCGCATAAAAATACAAAACACAAAAAAAAAAGAGAAAAGGAAAAATAAAAAAGAAGAAAAGTGTGAATTCAAAGCACACCCGTTAGACAAAATAATTCCTTGGGCTACAACCACTGGTTATGGAACTAACAATGTTCCCTCTAACTAAGGCCCTTCTTACTTCCCATTCTCTCCTTGTTTCGTCGGAATGGTGGTGACTCTTGGGGAAAGCATTCTTGTTACTTCAAGGGAATGGTTCGGCCAAATGTATTAATGTGAAGTCACCGGAAGTGGTTGGTTTGAGGCCATAGTTGGAATGAGATTTGCTACGTTACATTAATCATAAAATACACAAGGGGCTGTACACCACCTTGTCCTTGAGATTCCATTCCATTCTCTCCTCTCCATCCTTCTCTCCATTCTTCACCTCATTGCTGGTTGTATCATTAGTGTATATATTTTGGTTGATGCATTGTTTTCTGTTTGGTAAATTCTTGTGGTTAAGACTTTAACTCTTGTTCCAAATGACATTCCCAGAGACTATGGACTATTCGAATGTGGGTTTGTCACGGCATTAAGGGCATGAGCCTGCTTTGGGGAGGACCCACTGACATTCCTCTTTGGTGCACCAGTTAACTTCTTTTCCCTAACATTTTTGCAATTAATTTTATTTTATTCATTTCCATCTTGACATCCACTTTATCGACGTTACCGTTGTCTCTTTTTACCTATCTTTCTTACTCCTTTTCTTTCTCCATTCTTAGGCTACCGGAGGTTCTTGATTAGTCATGGGGGTACAAGGCCCAATTTTTTCGATTTTCTCTTAGCCCCGAATTTTTTCAATTCTTTCCTAACCCCTACACCTTTGGTAGTCATCATTAAGATATCTCTAGACCCATATCAACCATACTACAACTAGCCAATGGACTTACACTGAAGCAAGGTATTAATTACATGAAGATTCATTTATGCTTGCTAACATAAGATTGTGTTGTGTGTGTAGATGGTGACCATACAACAACAGAATGGATCTGGAGAAAACACTTGGAATGAAGTAGCGCTGAAGCAGTTATGCAAGGAGCAAGATCGATGGTGCACTTACCGATGGACAATGAAAGGCGCAATCTTGGCATTGGCAGCAGCAACACTTCTTTCTCTCTCTCTCTTTTTCAGCTGCCAAATAAGGCCTGATGTCAATGTAATAAGGTTTTCACCTGTGTTGTCATGAACACCAGTTTTGTCAAGTCTTGTAATGATGATCCGTTCACATGTCATCCCATTAGTTCCATTCTCCTCAATAATTCTATACCTTCCCGATATTATTGTAAGGAACTCGAGCATGAGTTTTCATTCAGTCATGGGGGTATGATGAGATGCGATTCGCATGAGCCGTGATATCGCGTACGCGATATCGCGGCTATCGCAATATCACATCATCCCCTGCGATATCGCGTATGTGATATCGCGGTCCGCCACCATATCTATAAATAAGAGGCAGCTCACCCTTGTTTTCCCATTGAGGCTAGAAGTAGGGAAACTCTGGTAGTTTGATCACTCCAGAGATAGAATATTTTCCATGTGCCCGCAGTAGGAGTCCTAAAGTTAATAGATCTTTATTCGAGCAACATTGTACCTGAACACAAGTTGTGTACGGCAATAAAGACGAGCTTCCTGGATAAACCTTGCAGTGCATGGAATAAGATTTTATTTATTGTTATTTATTGCTTTCTCTCTCTCATCCTTAAACTCCTAGAATGCGGTATGGGTACAACTTAACTACAAGCATCTAAGGATGTGTACAGATAGTTGAGGAACGAATGCTCATCGCATTGTGGAATGAATACGACTTGATTACAAGCATCTAAGGATGTGTACGGATAGTCAAGGAATCGGCTGCTCGTCGCATGCGGTATGAGTACGACTTAACTACAAGCATCTAAGGATGTGTACAGATAGTCTAGGAACAGATGCTCATGAGTACGACTTGATTACGAGCATCTAAGGATGTGTACGGATAGTCAAGGAATCGGTTGCTCATAGCACTTAGGCTAGTTAGGTGCCTCAGTATGACCACTTCGAGCACGTGCATTATGCGTGGTTACCCCAACAACAATTAGCGTTTGGTAGCCACGATTGCAT
>MNCI01014694.1:1804031-1837404 GCA_015680685.1 Gnetum montanum | reverse complement strand
TGTTGAATTTGAAAAAGATGTTTGTAAAATTTCTAAGGTTAATGATGATAAAGGTATTGCCATTATCCCTATAAGCAAGTATTAGATGTACAAGTTACATATGTAAAAGAATGTTCATTGTCTCACTATCACTAAAGACATAGCATGGTTATGGCATGCTCGGTTAGGACATGTCAACTTTGGCTTAATGGACCGCATGCAAAAAGGAGAAATTGTAAGAGGTATGCCAAAATTTTCTTTGCCAGATAATCATGATTGTGACATATGTCAACTAGGAAAAATTACAAGGTTACCATTTCCTAGAAAAGAACATAGATCTCAAGAAAAATTAGATCTAGTTCATATGGATTTATGCAATCCCATGTAAACATTGAGCCTAGGTAAAAGTCGATATATGTTAATCATAGTGGATGATTTTTCAAGATTTTCTTGGGGGTATTTTATGAAATTAAAATATCAAACATTGGGATTTTTCAAAGAATTCAAGGTGGAAGTAGAAACTCAAAGTGGAAATACAGTTAAGAAAATCCAAACAGATCATGGTGGTGAATTTTTATCAAATGAATTTGATGAATTTTGCAAGAAAAATGGGATTATTCATCAAACAACCACATCATTCACACCTCAACAAAATGGTATTGCTCAAAGAAAGAATAGAACTGTGATTGAAATGGCAAGGTGTCTACTTAAAATGTTTAGAGAATAAATTTTGGGCAGAAGCTTGTGCAACATCAATATATATTTTAAATAGGATGCCATCAAGATCAATTCAAAATAAAACTCCATACGAATTATGGAATGGTTATTCACCTAATATCTCTGATTTGAAAATTTTTGGTTCACCGTGATATGTGCAAATCCCTGCACAAAACCGGAAAAAATTAGATAAGAAAGCTACCCCTTGTATTTTTCTTGGTTATGCCAAAAATATGAAAGCCAACAAATGTTATGATGAAATAAATAAAAGAGTAATTGATTCACGCGACATCCATTTTAGTGAATTTGAAGCCAAACCATGTGAAAGGGAGAATATGATTTCTGGTCAATAAGGAAAATGCAGGATTGAAGTGGGATCTACAAAAGTCATTGCACAAAATAATATTCACGTTATAGCCAACAAAACATCCTAAGCCTGCCATCAACATGATTTTGTAGGTAACGTTGACGCAAAAAGAATACATTCCAGTAGCAATAGCAGGTAATGTTGACGCAAAAAGAATACATTCCAGTAGCAATAGCAGTCATACCAACATAGGAAGACAAAATCAACCATAGCCAAATAATATACAGCCACAACATTTCAATTAGCACCTTGGGCAAACGTCCTCATCTACTGTGCATTCTTTTCCTTTTTCTGCTGCACATTCTTTTCCTTGTTCAATACTCAATCACCAACCAACGGATTCAGTCTGCACAGTTTATCAATCACAGTTCTATAAGCCTCTGGTGGACTATTTTTGCATGAATAATTGCAGCAACAGAGGAAGAGAAATGCCTGCTGCTGCCAACTCTGATGGTGCACGATCCAACAGTTATTCCTTCCAAATATCTGCATCACTACAGAAAATAGACCAACAACCAGATTTTTTGGCTGATTATTCACAATATTAGCATGGCCATAAAGATATCATTTTTCCTAATTTCTCTGCTACGTCAACATCATCATCTCCTATATTCCAGTATCATGACACCCAAATATACACACCTACTCATTGGCCACTCATAATAAATTATTTTACAACTAAAAATGCAGGGATCCCAACTGCACACACACAAAATTTTCCACCTTGGCCTCTATATCCGAATTTGGGCAAAGATTGCACCATGGATGACCATTTTTTCCTGCTTTTCTAGACTCAATCCCATTCAAACTAATTTAAACGCTGCTCCATGTTGGGATAAAAAGCATCATGTTTCTCACACCAATGTTGTGCAGTCGTATTATCAAATAGCATTCCCTCTCATAGGCCAAATCTCTACAAAAATGCTATCACAAATCATTCCATTAGGCACATGTTCTACATCCACAATGTCCACTCCACAACAAATTCCATCCACATCATGACAAATTCCATCCACTTCTTAGCTACCTCAATATCATCTAGCCTCCAACATGCTGGATACAAATTTTACAAAGCGCATGACACGAAGTCATTTTCATAAGGACACTACTCCACCACCCCAAGATGTGGATTCTATTGAAGATGCCCTCTTCACTGCCACGGACGATGAATTTTTTGCACTACTTATGCCGATGGGGAGAGCGATGATGGTTTAATGGAACCATCCACAATCGTTGAAGCTACACTAAATAACTGTTGGATTGATGCCATGGAGAAAGAGCTACAGCAAATTAATAAAAACAACACCTGGAACCTAGTTCCTCGTCTATCTGATAAGTGTGTTATCGATTTAAAATGGATATTTAAACTTAAGAGAAATCAATATGGTGAAATAGAAAAATTCAAAGCTAGCTTAGTCACCAAAGGATATTTACAACAGCAAGGTAGAGACTTTGATGATAACTTTACTCCTATTTCACGAATAAAATCTATGAGAATCTTTCTTGCCATTGCCAAACAAACTGGCTATGTGGTTTATAAACTAGATGTGGCTTTTGCATTTCTCAATGGAGTTCTTAATGAAGAAGTTTACCTGGAACAACCACCAAGCTTCATTGATGAAATAAAACGAAATCATGTTTACAAGCTCTATAAAGCATTATATGGGCTCAAGCAAGCTCCACATGCACGACATGCACATATTCATGCATTTTTCATGCAAAAAGGCTTCATCAATCTTCAATCCCAAACAACAATATACAAAACGGTATCTGGAGATGATTTTATTTTTGTCTGTTTATATGTAGATGATTTAATCTATTTTTCATCTACAATTGCATTAGGGAATAATTTTCTTAATGTCATGAAAAAGGAATTCGAAATGTTTGATTTAGGGAAGCTGTCATACTTTTTGGATTTTTAAGTTATCCAAAGAATAAAATCAATTTCCATATGCTAAATGAAATTTTCCCAATCCTTAATTAAGAAATTTGGCATGATTAATTGTAATCCTTCAGACACACCACTCGCCCTTGGTACAAAACTTACCAAGGATGACAAATCCCCATCTATCAACCCTTCACTATATAGATCCCTAGTTGATAGTTTAATGTATCTCTCCAATACTCATCCAAATATCCAATATGCTATAAACAACCTTTTTCAGTTCATGCAAGATCATCATGAATCACATTGGAAAGTTGCAAAATGAGTATTGCAATACTTGAGAACTACAATAGATTTTGGGATCACATTTCATCGACATACAAATTTCAAGATATGGGAATACACTGATGCAAATTGGGAAGGCAACCTCGAAGATTGAAAGTCAACTTTTAGTTTTTGTTTCTTCTTTGGTTCATCACTTATCTCATGGGGATCAAAGAAGCAATCTACAGTCGCCCTCTCAACAGCTGAAGCAGAATACATTATTGCGTTGAATGCTGCTACTCAGGCCATTTAGATCCACTCCATCTTCACCAAGATGGGATATACACTCAAACCTCTCATTTGCTTATATTGTGATAGCATAAGTGCTATTGCAATGGCTCATAATCCTGTTCATCATGGGCATTCCAAGCACATAGATATCAAGCATCACCATCTCAAAAGCTTGATCCAAGATAGTATACTCAACATAGAACATTGTGCAACTGAAACACAAATGGCAAACATCTTTACCAAGATTTTGAGTTATGAAAAATTTAAGTCTTTTCGAGACTTCCTAGGAGTGGAACCTCTTACCATCATGGGGGGGTTTGTGGAATATGATGACTAGATGTTCCACAATAAAATTAAATAGATCTCATCCTTTAATCTATTTTAAATAAGATCAGATCCTATTCATGTAATTCTTATCTAATCCATATTAAGAAGATCCTTAAATATGATGATAAGGATCATCGCCATGATTTCTAAGATTCATACTTATCTCCAAAAATCTATTCTTGGGAGATCAAGGCCTATATAATTGTAGCAGCACATATTCATTCAAATAGAAGAAATAATAGAATAGAAGATATATAGAAGTTAGAAAGTTTAACAAGAGTGTGTTTGTTCTAACAAAGTTCTTTATTTTTTTTAAGCTTAGTTTATAGATCTAGGGCCCTTTAGACTCTTCACATATTGTATCTTTCGAATCTCCTCATTCTAGCTTAATTATGGGGGAGATGGCCATCCATGTTAAGATTCTATGACAGCTACTTAGGTTTTTAACTTTTTTATTTTACATCATTATTTATACATTTTTTAATTTTCTTAAATATTTTGCAACTTATTTTATGTATTTTTCCTTTTTTGTTTTCCTTTATGTGTTGTTTTCTTAATTGTTATTCATCAAGAATCTTGCCCTTTTGCCATAGCTGCTACTACTAGAAGTTCATCTAAAACTATACTTAATGTTTGGATTGATTATTCAATGACCATATTTCATTTTTGAATTATGAAATTGATTAATGAAGTATTAATTTTCTAATGGTATCAAGTAGTGACCTCATGTCATCCACCCATTCCACTAAATTTTATGGGGGTTTTCATTTTGGAAGCATGATGTCCTTTCCTAATTACAACTTCCAAAGAATTAATGATCTTGATACTTAATGGACTTAAAATGAACAAGGGTGTCGCTTCAAGGAGATTTATCACCTTCTATACCAACTCTCTTCTTGAGTTTTCTAGGTATTATCATTAGTCTTTCACCACTCCTATTGTCAACCAATAACAAGAAGCATGTCTTTGCATTGTGTAGTTCCTATGACAAAAGAAAAAACAAACATAACATGGAAATTCAAAGCATATCCCTTAGACATAATAATGGGCTACAAGCACTAGTTATGGGGCTGGAAAGACATGTTACCCATGCCTAAGGCACCTCTCTAACTAAGACCCTTCTACTCTTCATGCCTCTCTTTTCTTCTCTACTTGGAGTTGTTGTTGTCCTTTGGGGATGCTCATGAATTCTTGTTGGTCAACCAGTTAGAATATGGTAATGTGAAATCATCTGATCATCTTAATCACACACATCATAAGGACTTCATGTTGCCAAGATGTGAGATTCCATTATCATCTTATCTCTTCCATTCCTTTGCTCTTCTCATCGACCACCTTACTGCCTCCTATCATGGTCAATTAATGTGTGTATTTTGGTATGTCATAATCTTTAATGATTTCTTGCATTGATTTTATTTTTAATTATCAATGATCATTCATCATCCTTAGTGCCTACAAACTCCTTGATATGAAGGCATGCAATGGCATTAATAACATGAGCCTACTCTAGGGAGTACTCACTTGCATACTCCTTAGTGATGTTTAGTTCAACCTCTTATCCCTTGGTCAATTTGTAATCGATCTCATCATGTCACAACAAAAAACATCTATTTTTTCATCACCTTGGCATATTTATTTTACTTCACATCTCCTTTTTCCAATAAATCTCATACCCTCTTCCATGTTTTTTCATCCTTCTAGGCTTTTCTAGCTTTATTTGGGCTCTTGATTATAAAACACCACCAAAAATTCATGTTTCCAAATTGTAACTTTCATTTTCCAACTTGAGGCAAGATTTTATTGTAAATGTAAGATTTGTAGTCCATGAGCTGCAATCTTACATACTTTATCCTTTAGGGCTAAAAAATGCCTCAAAAGATGCTATTGCCTGATTTCCCAAGTGGAAAAGTTATCTCATGTACATATTTGGGCTTGGGAAGGCTGAAAGTGCCTAGAAATGGTCAAATTTGGCATTTTCATGGGTTTTTTATAGGGGTATAGCCTCAACTATGCTAGAACCATCTATCCCTAGCGTAGATGGTGTTGGATTTTCATTTTCATTTCCAACCCAACATAGTCACCATAAAACCCAATGTAGATGCATGTATCCAACATTGGAATTTTTGGGATTTTCCATTTTCCATTTATCCAATAGGGGCCAATGTAGTCATCCCAAGACTTCAGTAGCTACAGCATGGCCAACATAGACAATATTTTCTAGCAACTTCAGCATAATCCACCAAGGTGAATGTAGTTGAGATGGTGTTAGCATACTCACAAAAGTTCATTTACTATTTATAGTATCTGAATGGACTTTGGTGTCTACGTTGTTTTCAAACTTATTATAAATGACCAACTCTGCTAATAATTAATGACCATTACACTGACAATTAGACATCAATCTATCAATAATCATGAGAGTGATGCACAAACCTAAAATCAGCAATTCCACATCTATAAAAGCCCAATGTAAACACCTTACTATAGTTCCACAACTTTGGCAGGACATCACCATAACTTGTTCCAAACCTTGAAGCATTTTCTATAGCCTAAAAATAAATTTTGCACTTTACAACCAAGAGTCTTTATGACCCTGAAACACCTTTGTGGAAAAAAGACCAGTATCCACGCTAAGCACAAAGATTCCCAATGTGATACCACTACATCAAAGGTGGAATACCATTTGTGACCACGGTTGCATATCCAAGCAAAATTAGTATGGAGTTGTTGGAAAATAGGGTTGTGAAGCATTTGAATCATGGCATTTTAAATGTGATACCACTACATCAAAGGTGGAATACCATTTGTGACCACGGTTGCATATCCAAGCAAAACTAGTATGGAGTTGTTGGAAACTACGGTTGTGAAGCATTTGAATCATGACATTTTAAGTGCAAACTGCAAGCTTCAATGGACTTCAAGCTCCTTCCAAACAACTTCTTGTGCACCCAACACACATATCTATACTTCATGAATCTTCTACCTTATTTTCCATTTCAATAAAATTACAATTCATCATTGTACAGATTTTAGTTCATGTTTATATTTTTGTGTTCATTTTCATTTTGAATCTAAAATTTTGTTTCTATTTTCACCATTTTTTACATTTTTGTTTACATTTCATAAGTTCCTTGGTGAATGGCCAAATTGTCCAAGGTGCCTTGAATTCCATTTTTAGAGGTCCTTGGGATTCAAGGTTAAAACTATTCTAGAAATTGGAATATTTCAGTTTATGTTCTAGCAACCAAATTTTCCAAGTCCAACAATTTTCTAGCACTAGAAGGAGGGCCTTCATCCAAATTCTTAGCCAAAAATCCTTTTCCAATCTTTTCTAAAAATCAAGTCTTTTACATTTTCAATTTTACAACTTGTTAAAATATTCCATCTAAACCAACATTTGCTACTCAAATCCTTACCCAAATACTCTATTGTAGCTATGGTAAGTGAGTTGGGTTTTCACTATAATTACATAGCAGTTTCTAGATTCCTTGGAACTAACATCATCTACCTCCAAAACCCATTTCCATTTAAGAAACTAGTTTCCATGTGAAAATCCATTTTCATTTGAAAACCCAATTCTGTTCATTGAAAAAACCACTTTTCCACTCACATCACTCAGCATAGTTGGTTGGGAATTGCCTTATCTATTGCATAGTACACAACCATCTACTGTGTGTATTTCATAGCAATAGTTCTCTTACTACCTTTCCATTTATAGTTAACTACATTAGTGGATAATCCCACTCACTACAATTTTTACTTAAAATACTAAAAAGGGTTAAAACCCTCTTTTTAACAATGTATTTCAACCAATCGAATGTATTGCCTTTTAACTTCACAAACAATAGATTTGGTCAGTAGGTCATAAGAGTTTATAACCCCAAGGAACCTATCATATTTGAATGTAGGTAATCACTAAGGCTTAGGGGGCAAAGCCTAGAGTTTTCAATGATAAATGAAGATCACTAAAACTGTGTTTACACCAAAATCCAAGTGGGCATGCTAATTCCAAGAATGGAAGTAAAAGCTAAGAAGGAATATGAGCTCATCCATCTCAATGGGAAGGAATAAATTCCTTCTCCATATAATAAGATACCCCTAATCAAAACCTATGCATGCATCTTATCTCAATAAATTAAGATGAATAAGAAGGATGGGAAGGCTAGCTCAAATGAGAAACAAGAAGAGGAGGATGAGTTTAGGACTAAGTTTGAACATGAGAACCTTGTGGGGAAGGGGCTCTTCCAACAATCAACCCCAAAAGCCACAATGGCTACCTCAACCCCCCTCACCTCTTCTATAAGAAAAATTCCTCAATCCTCTCCTTCCCCTTATCTAACCATGTTTGGACCAATGTCCATTATAGTTGTGCACTAAACACAATTGATGTTGCAGTCAACAACCTTCCACTTTTCCATGTCTTTTTCCATCCAACCACAATCTATGTGATTATTATCGGTGGCTATGACCACAACTAACTCCTTATTCACTTAAATGAGGTCCATCATGGGACCTCAAGAGACCCAAGGATCACATACCCCATTTGTCCCCTTTATGCCCCAAATACTAGCACAAACTTCCTTTTCACTATTCAATCTACCTGTAACCATAGTAACTTAACCTCTCCCCTTAGTATTGTAACCAATCACAAGGCCACAGGCCTTCCAATTTGTGCTCCAACCTTTTATACAAACTCCACAACCCACTGGGGCATGCCAAGGCCTAAATCAAGCTTTCCAGATGATCTAGGATCTAACTGAAGAGTTAAAGAGGCCCTAGGCTTCCACATCCCTGACCATCAAAATAATGGACTTCTATCAAGATAGTTCCATCAGTCATGTGGTCCCATAGCTAACCCTTTTCCCTAGTGTCCCCATACCATAGTTTACCAAGTACAATGATGAAGGTAACCCTAGCTCCCATTTCTTAACCTTTTGCTTTGAGTGCTTCCTATTACAAGCTTGGCCACACACAATCATAAGAATATTTCCTGTGTCTCTTACGAGAAAAGCCCTTGATTGGTACTGTACCTTACCAAGAGGATCCATATCCTCTTTGGAAGAACTAATTTCGCAATTTCTTAACCATTTCAAGTGCAACTTGAAACCTAATACAACCCTTAACCAACTGATGAAGGTTAAGTAAGAATTCCTTAAGCTGGTACAAAAGTTCATCCAATGATGGAACGCTTTGGTAAACAAAATTTCAAAACCCATAGTTGAAATCCACCTTCTAGCTATCTTCAAGGGGATAGTTAACAACTTCATCAAGTCAAAATTGAACTACATTGATCCATGATCACTTAGTCAAGTCTTTTCCCAAACTAAAAATAGAGAGAATGTAGTGGAAGTTGGCCATGACCCTACCTACATGGCATATAAAAACTAGGATGCATGAAAGGATAAGGAGAGTGGAAGGAAAAATAAGATGGTAGTGGCCACTATAGCAAAAGAAAATAAAATGACCACCCAAGGGCCAAGAACTAATGAACCTAAGGCCCCTGCTAACAATAACAACCAACCTTCAACATCTAGGGCCTCTACATCAACTATTTCTAGGCCTAGTTTTGAACAAAAAGACTAGTTAAAGTACACCAGGCTACCTTTAAAGGCATCTAAACTCCTAGATCAACTATTAAAGAGTGGGAGGATACAATATAAGAAGATGACTGAAAATGCCTGTAAGAGGCATGAGAGGCTATGTGAGATAGCCAAAGACCCCACTCATGCAACCAAAGATGATGCCCAATTCCTAGGTATTTTCCAAGTCACGATGCTGACATTTTCCTTGTGCTAAAAGATGACTTGTCAAAGATGATAGACAAGGGTGAATTTGTGCTTAACACCTCCAACCCACTTAAGCCTCAGAATTAGTTGATGCATGTTTATAAAAACCCATTGAACACTAACAATAGCCCCTATAGCATAGCAGAATTCAATGTTAACAATGATCAAAGGATTGCAAGGGAACCATTTGTGATTTGGATACCTCCTCGCAACAAAAGGGGCCCTTCAACTTCTACTAGTTCATGATCCCTCTTTGTTATAAAGGATACCATCTCCAATGCCTCCAAGGAGCCTTTCATAATTAGAGTACCCTAGGCCATTCTAATAGAGTCCACCCTTATGAAAAAACAACAACCCCCTTGGTGGCTAATGCAATAGCTTCCTCCTCCCAACCAACCAACAATAACAAAAAGTCTCCAATAAACAATGGAAGAATCCTACATAAAAGCCTAAGAATAAGAACAATAAGAAAGCCAAGGCATGAAAGGAAGTGGGCCCACCAAATCCCACTCCCATATCATCCATACCCATGACCTCTGCAACCCAAGCTACTTCAACTAGTAAACCATAAGAGAAACCTAAGTCCCAAAAGAAAGGGAAAGAGGCTAGGCCATAACAACCTAAGCATGAAGTCTACATTTTGTGGCACATGGAGGAAGTTAAAAATAATAAGAACAAAAAACCTTCAACCAACAATAAACACTTCCTTAACATGATAGAACAAGTCAAATAGTAATTAAAAAAAAGCATACAACCCTCAACCGATATGACCTTGTCATGACTTCTACTACACATCGTGAAGTACTAGTTAAAATGTTGACCTCCATCCCTATTAGTGAGGACATCCTTGCTGATGAAGAATCCATTCATGTAGTAATGGTACCCTCTTCATCTAGGGAAACAAAGTCAATGTCACTAATGTTTTGCAATAGAAAAATCAAGACTAACCCCCAAAATAGCAAGGTAACTAAGGCTCCCCTTTTTATAACAATATAGATAGGATAATACAAAGTGCATAGAGTACATGTGGACAATGGACCCATAAAAAACATGATACCTATACCATTTTTTAGCATTTAGGCCTAACTAAACATATACAACATCTATTGACCTTAGCTTTCAAATCCTTCAATGTATCCTGGGCTGTTGTCAAGGGATCTATCTCCTTAAACTTTGTAGCAAGGAAATAATTCCACATAATGGCTAACTTCTTAGTGGTGGAGGGAACATCAGGATTCAACCTTATCCTGGGAAGGCCTTAGCCTCAATTACAAGCTATTTCTTTGCCCATCCACCAAGAAATTCACTTGCTTTATGAGGAAGGTGAAATTATCATTCACAATGATAGCATGGTCCCCCTAATAGTTAACAACCTAGACATATAGCAGGGATCCAAATTGGAGTTTCAAGAAGAAACTCCTAGCCACAAAGTCAAGTAACCTAAGGGAGCAAAAAAGGTCAAAAACAATGATGATGAACTTAAGAACACGCTAGGGAGAACTCCCCTTTAACATCATTAGCAAAGGGAATGAGAAATACAGTCTTGTGCAAAATAGGTCGTATACATTTCCTAATCTCTCAAGATTAGGAAACATTTGCATAAGTGATGTGTACCCCCTAATCCTACTACCCTATGCACTTATAACCATGTAGCCATATGTACTTATTCCTAATTAACCTAGTTTACATGTTTCCTATTGTTGCCATTTTGTTTGCTTTATGTTAAACTTTAATTTGCATGTAGCCTAAAAGTTTACCTGTGTTTGCATTTTTACTTATTAAAGCCTTTTTGTTTTTCTTTTAGCATCATAAACACAAAAACATTATAAAAACCATAAACAAGAAAATCCATAAAAAAATTTTATATTTGCCTTTGTAAAAATGTGAGGGCCTACCATGGCCTAAAACTGGAAACTACCACATGGCCCACCATAGGCTTAAACTAGCAAACTGTACAACCCGCCATAGCCTTAAATTGGCAAACTGCATGGCCCACTGAGGCCTTAAACTAGCAAACATTGTGTGGCTCTAAATGGCCTAAAATTGGCAAACAATGGCATAACTTATCTATGATTTAGCCTATGGCCTTATTGCCTAGCTGCCTTTTCCTATTTATTACATTATAACCAGATTAGCCAATGTGGCCTTAGACAACAATTATGGCATAAAATCATAATAAAACCATAATGCTAGAATAATATAACCAAAACCAAAAACTTAAACTTAAAATTAAAGTGTCTACAACATAACAACCATAGCCACATGGTGTGGCAAAATGTTTAAACATTAAACCATAAGAAAATAAACCACAACTAATGGTACTAAGGAGCATTTGAGGAAGGAGGTGGAGGGTCATTTCCATCCTCACCACTGGGACCATCAGTATCATCTGGTTCCTATAACATAACAACACAAGACTAGTTAGTAATCAACAGACAACAAAACCAAGTTCAAACATAAGTATGTAACCAAAAAAGAGTAAACTAAGTAGCCAATAACATAGTAATAAACTAAAATCAAATTAAACTAAAAAATATTAAAACCAAAACTAAAATAAACAAACTTAAGTGGGTTCTGGAGTAGCATATTTCATGGGGAAAGTCTAAAGACCAACCTCTAGATGATGGAGTAGCTGGTCTTCAATCAGGTGAGCCCAATCTATGTCCCCAAGATTAATGCCAGTGAGGATCTTGTTCTCATTAATGTCACTCCATGTGAATGACTCATGGAAGAAGGTGATAGTACTTACCTCTCCTAAGGCAATGGTAATCTGATGAGTAGGGTAGTTAGCTACAACCACACTATTTACAAACAACTTGTAGGTGTCCTCTACATGGATTCTCTTCATGCATAATTTCAACTGATGTCATTCAATAGACTTGCACTACAACCATTTGAGGTAGGC
Source organism: Gnetum montanum (assembly GCA_015680685.1). NCBI lineage: Eukaryota > Viridiplantae > Streptophyta > Gnetopsida > Gnetales > Gnetaceae > Gnetum > Gnetum montanum. The sequence continues at coordinate 1,824,883 of MNCI01014694.1, read as the reverse complement.
ATCCCACTTAGCCTTGTAATATTTCTTGTGATCCTTTTGCACTTGGCCTCACTCAAGGACCCTAAGGTAATAGTCCTTCCATTCACCAACCTCATGGTTTAATAGGTCCATTTGAAGCTTCTGTTCTATTACCTCTCTGGCAAGGGCAACCTTGCCATGAATCACATTTCAATATTAGGCCCAAGTTATTTCCTTAGTACACAAAGAGTCCCTATTGGTCACTTCAGCCTCCACGAACTTCTTGCAATCCATAAGATACTTCACCTTCTCTATCAGCTTCTTGTAGTCCCTCTCTAATGGCACAATTTGATCCCATAAGAACTCGTTGAATCATCTACATTCCCATAAATATTTTGCACATGAGAGTGCACATCTAGTGGTACTCTCATACAACTTATGTGGGACATTTTCTACATCAAGAGATAGGGTAGATAATGCATCAATCTCTACAGCCTGGTTAAGATCCCATTTCAGCTTAGGCACTGTAAACAACATAACATAACAAAAAATTATTAAACATAAAACTAGTTGACAACTAAAAACAAAACATAAGAAAAGCTACATAACCATAGAAACCAAGTAAAAACCATAAAAAAGTAAACAACAAAGGAAAAATGGGTTAGGATCCTCACCAACTTCAAGAGCTATCTACTACGACAGGTTGATCATGTCTTCAACTATGCCTTGCATGAACTCAATCTTATTGAGGGTATCCACCCATGGTTACATGTGAAAGGTGGAAGTGGAAGCATCATCTTGAGGCTTTAGAACTATAATGAACATAATAAGTAATCAACAACTATGACCAAGGCCAAATATGAAGCAACAAGAAAGATAATATACGCAACACATGAAATCAAAAATCATAAGTACCTAAAAGACCCTTCAGTGTGATGGTAGGAGGTTTGCCTACATGTGAACCCTTAAACAAGGCATCAAAGCCATCTAATGGAGGATGGGATAGATCCTCATCCTCATGATGTTATAGCATTTCCTCTTCTTAATGCCTTAGTTCCACCTCAACTCATGGTACTGCTGTTATGGCTGCCTGTTCCTGTTACTTTCTTGCAAGAACAACAACTGTAAAACATAGAACAACTTAACACATTTTTCCTAAGACAAAACATCACTTAAAATAAAATAACAAAAGATAATTAAAAATAGAATATACCTTTAACTCCATCATGCATCGAGTTAAGCTTAATGATCAATCTTCTTTTTAAGGTCTCATCTATGACTAGCACTGTCTCATCAACCAAATGCCTCTTGATTCTTACTTTGGCTAAACCCTCAACCTTAGCAAGCCACTTCTTGGCCTTTTCCACATTTCCTTGTTTAACATGGGGTTCTCTCCCCATGTAGTTAGAGGATGCACAATTTTTCCTACCAAAGCCTTTAGTGGTGATGGAACAACAATTCACCCACATCCTCTGGTGAATCTTAAACATGCATAGTTGAAACATGATGCCTTACCTAAGGCTTAATGAGTTGGGATGGGTCTTGGGTCATCCATCATTCATCCTTCCTCACCACAAGGGACTCCACAAATCTTCATAAGTAAGCTACAAAGAATGTGAAAAGCACATGGCACTTAATTGTGAGATTGTTCCAAAGCTTCAAGATTTCTCCATGCAACCTAGAAACCAAATGAGTAGCCTAGTTGAATTAGGTGTCATAAGTAAGGACCTTCTTCATGGTCCACACTTTCTCAACATCCATTATCCTCCCCTACAATAACAACTTAGGAAATACATGGGATTAAGATAACAAATACAACCCTATAGTCTCTAAACCCTAGAATTGGCTTAGAGAGAACCCCTAATGGCCATGGTGAATGTTTAACGACTCCTCCACCTCTTCTCAGTGGTCCACATCCTTCCCTACTTTGGTGACAATCATCATGCCCTCATTAGGAACACCAAAGAGATGACTAAAGGTGGATTCATTAACATCCAAAGTCATGGATGATGAACCTCTTGACTCTTTTGCTAAAGGATTCAATGATGTTCATCATCTTCACAGTGGAAACAATTGGGCTTGAGGCCATGAAGATGTCAAGCAAGCCTGCATGAACAATTCTTGCTTGAATAGCCTCAAATGTCTAGTTAGTGAACCAGTGCTATGTAAGTTCCACCTCATCAAACTTGAAGATCAATGTCTCCTCAATGCATCCTAAAATGATTATAGTAACTTCTACTGATGGCACAACCCCTAAAACATAACAAAAGTTGGCCCATTAGTCTTGACATAGGTGCATCGTGTAAAGAAAAACATAACAACTATAATCAAATTAAAATAAAACTAGTACAAACATTTAAAAAACTAAAGCCTAAATAATTCAATGATCTCACAACTAGAAAAACAATTGGCATAAGGATAACCAAAATAAGCAAACAAAAATACTCACTTTACTTATATGATAAAGGCATTGTAGGAGCTCTAGGAGATGGATTCACTTCTACATCATGAGGTGGGTTTTCCCACCAACTATGGATCATCCCATTGGCTAGACACCTCCAATAGGCCTTAGGATGATATTCGATGTAATTATCAAATTCATCCTTCAATTGGTCCATCACCTCAAGCCTGACTATTGGGATTTTGGTGAAAACTCCCAATGATGTTTAGGATAAGGATAAGAGATTGTTACCCTTCATTAATCCTTGATCATTTACCCTACACCTTTAGGCAAGTGAAACAATAAAAATTATTATTGTATCTTATTTTCATAACAAAATAAATATACCAATAAAAACAAATTATGACAACTACACATACCCCTCTATATGGTAGATAGTGCTAGGGGGTTCTAAAATAATGTGTTCATATGATGGCCAACTAGTAAGGTGTTATCAGTGTTGTACCAACTAAATTTTAGAATATCCCAAATTTTGGACAATTTGCAAGTGCCCATGGTGGTCACGTCATCATTTGTGCCACACTCTACATGGACCTCAAGATCGTCAACTAGGAACTTGATGATCATGCTAGAAGAGCAAGGCAAGAGGGTTTCCACTATAACAACCACTGTCTCAAATGCCAAGTGTGACCAAACCATCATACTAAATTTCTATAGAAAGTAGGCTAGGAGCTCCAAGGCCCCTAGCCTAAACCATAACAAGTAGTTCTCTATCTCTATGTTTGAAGGTGGAGTGTTAGGTTTTGAAACATGGATGCAACATAAGAGCCTCACCAACCCTATCATGACCAACACGGACTTCAAGAAGGCCTTGTACCATCCAACATATAACCATTACAACCTTGTATAAACCAAAATTAAAAATTAATAATTCTAAAATACCAAAAATATTGCAATTACAATAATAAAAAATTTTCAGCCTTTATAACCAAATAACACTTCAACCAAAAAAAATAGCACTTAGACAAAAATACTATATCGAACACTTCACAGTTGAATGGAAATGATAGTTTGGAACTAAAAACATGAAAATAATAGTGTAGAACTAATATTTTTGGTTTCCATGCTAAATTCCAAACTTAAGAAAAACTTAAAACACAACCCAATGGCATAAACAAAAATTCCATAAAACTGAACAACAACACCAAAATTGTAGGGAATGGCAATAGTAAATAGCGAACAAATATTTTTAAAAATTTTTTAATTTGATTCAAATTACTTCCAAACCCTTTCCAACACTTTAAAAAATCCCCAAGAACATGGGACATTGATGGGAAAAATTTTCTAGTATCAAATTTTCCCATCTTCACAAGGGTAATTACGTAATAGCCATAAAACCTTAAATCTACATCACTTTACCAAAAAATTCATAAAACATTAACCACTTATCCAAATTTAATGATTCCATACCTATTGGAATCATAAAATCATGAAATATAAACCCAAAATAGGAAAACATAAAAAATCTTAACCATTTTTCAAAAAGACTACAAAATTAACTTGATCGTGGTTGTCATGACCAAAACCCAATTTTGCATGAGCTTACAGAAACACTCACCAGAAATTAACCATTCATCAAAATTTGATGATTCCATAGTTATTGGAATCCTTGAATGATGAACTAAAAACCCACAACACAAAACTTAAATTTATAACCTTCTGGTGTAGAAAAATTACCAAAGTTACACTAAAAATGGATAGAGAACCTGATGAAAACACCCATTAAAAACTATTCATAAGGTGAAATCAAGTGCTTCAAAAAATAAATTGACTAGAAAATAGTAGAAAATAATTCCATAGCCTAAAAAATAAAAATACCTAGTCATTTTCGTATGAAAAAATTCATAATTGACATTGATTTTTGGGTGGGAAAAAGCAAAATTCATGGAAAACAACAATGATACCACACACTGACAAAACCCAAAATCCAATTAGCATAAAAAAACATAAATATGATCTAAATCTACAATGGGATTTTTACAAAATTCCAATACAACACACAAAACGTAGAGGGTATAAGCTAGGAATGGAAAAAATTCTAATGAAAAAATATGTAAAGCTATGTACCCATAATAAGTAGTGGTGGAGTTTTCTCTAATCATTGGACCTGGAAGTTGGAAGAGGTCATGAGTTGCTGCATCTACCTCCTCCAAATTAGGGTTTTTGGTAGGAGCCTCTTTTGTGACATGGTGAAAACTAATGTAGAAAACACTGGAAATCCTTGAATACTAGCAGGCTTGGGGCAACTACACTAGCACTTGGAGTAGAAAAGGCTATGACTACAATAGGGCTAGTGGCAGTAGCAAGCACAAATTTCTAAACTTGGGAGCATCAGCTTGAAGTGGAGAAAACAAGAATGATTTTTTCAAGTGTAAGCTAAGGAAACCAACTTAAACCTAGGTGCGCACCATGAAACCCTTATTTCCATATAGCATGTCCACTTTACTCAACAATGAAATTAGGAAGTAAGACTACACTAGGTGAGAGAAAATTAGTTCCATCCAAACTTGCCAATTCCATGTGGATCTCACTAGGTGCTTAACATGTAAACCAAGAAAACCATGACTATACTAGGATTTCAGCATCCAAACTTGACTACACTGGGGTTTAGACCCTTGGGAGCCTTGGAATAGATGCCAAATCCCATCCACTCCCAAAACCTAGTCCTGAGTCCTACATCCATGCTACAAAATCTCATGCTTAAGCTGTGAAACCAAGTGTCAACATTTATTCCAACTAAGCTATAAAAGACCTCAAAACTCATGTCAAAAGTTGTTATTCCATTGACTACGTTGGCTTGGAGCCTAACTACACTAGCCCAACATAGACAAATGGGATATGATGCCTATTACCACTCTCCATTAATCCACCTATGTTGTACACTAAAGCTTGAAGCCCTATACTAAAATTAGTAACTAGGTGTTGAATTTAGTAGTTACCAAGCACTAGAATAGCCTTAAATCCCATTAAAGACTAGTTCTTGGACATGACAACATTGGATAGAAGCATGACTATGCTACCTCAGTGTATTTAAGAATGGAAGAAGCCTTTTCCCACTCATCAAGCTTACAATTGACTTCAAACATCCATACCATGTCTAAAACCCTAGTCAAAACTCCCAATAGCTTTAAACCTTTGCAAAATCCATCAAATGAAGCCAAAAATCAACTAAAATATATGACTACACTAGAGGGAGGTTGTGACTATGCTAGATGAGGATAGTCATAGGGTTTACAAGTGGGATTGACCATGGAAATAGTAATAAACATTTAAAACTCCATTTCACAACCTCCATATCTTCACAAGAGTCCTAGTAACCCAAGATTTTCAATCAATCAAGAAAAATGCATACAAATGCATTTCCCAAGCCTAACTACCCTAGGAGTTACATCCCTACACTAGGCCAGTGTAGTCACTAGTGGTGCCCAGTGTAGTCCACATGAAAAACATTAAAAAAAGTCATTTCCAAGTCAAGCTAACTTCCCAAAAACCTTATAGCCTTACCAAAGTAAAAATTAAGACAAAACCTACCACTTTTCACCTAACACATTTCCCAATCCCAACTATGCTGAGGATTGCATGCCTACACTAGGCTAGCTTAGTCATCAGTATAGCCTAATGTAATCCACATAAAAAACACCAAGATTGGTCATAAATCACTCAAACTAACATTTGGCAAATCCTAGAACCCTACTAAAGCCTAATTTCACCATAAAATTCACCATCTTCCATCCCAAGTATGCTGACTATGCTAGAAATTGCATAACTACATTGGGCCAACGTATTCATCAATAGAGCCCAGCATAGTTCACATGGAAAATCCCAAAATGGGCTAGAAGTAGCTCAAATTAACTCTTGAAAAGACCCAGAACCTTGCTGAAGCATGTTGAGATCTCAAAACCCTAGGAATTAAGCCAAATTTTATCATTTTTCACCACAAACCTCTCAACTATGCTAGGAATTACATGCCTACATTGGGCCAACATAGTCAAGAGGTATATGACCTTCCCAATACCTAGAAAACCACCAGAACTAACAGTTTTGATGCTAAAACCCTAGCCAATAGCACTAGTAACCCCATAAATCCATTAGCATGGTTGATGAGGCATAGAAACTAACCTAAAATCAAAATTTATGCATGACTATGCTAGGAAAGCCTGTGATTATGCTAGCCGAGCATAGTCACAATGAAAACATATTTGGTGGACAAGTTGATCAACATTATACCAATTCAAAATGATCCAAAATTAACTCAAGGAGCCTAGAACCCTATTCCACTTCATCTAACTACAATTTCATATTTTTTCACCCTCAAAACACCAAATTCCTTATGACTATGCTAACATCATGCATGACCATGTTGGCCTAATGTATTCTAATGGGAAATACCATCAAAACCACTTTCATTGCCCAATTTCAACCTTCAAGAAATCAATTCAGTCCTTCCATGACCCTGCGTTGTCCTAGGAATCTAGCAGAGCCCTAATCCCAACCTTGAAGGTCCATGAATTTACTTACTACATGTGACTATGTTGGGGCCTACCTGACTATGTTGGCCCAACATAGTCACCAACATAAACATCATTTTTAGCTTCCAGAAGATAGAAAATAGAGCCAAAACTTACCAATCCTTAATACCAACCCCATGTGCTAGCTATCTAGACCATCAAGAGCCCAAAAGTGACCATATTAAACCTAGGAAACTACCCATTAGTGTTGACTATGTTAGGGAATGCATGACTATGCTGGGCTAACGTAGTCACTAGTAGAGCCCAACGTAGTTATAAGAAAAAATGTCAATTTTACCTCAAAATAACCCTAAAATAGCCTTCTCATGTGCCCAAACTCTGCTAGCAACCCTATAGCCTTATACCATGGCCTACTAATGCCTAAAACTAGAAAAATCTACTTCTTTTTTACCAATATTGCATGTTTTACAACATGTATTCCACTTTGATTGATTTGACTTTGTTTCATGGTTTTTTAACTTTTTTTTATCTGATTATTGCATTGTTGACCTCTATTACTATTAGTTGATCTTATTCAGCCTCTACATCACTTCAATTTCACTATATTTACCTTATTTTCTCTATCATGGTTTTTTTAAACCTTTGTTAGCCTTTGATTGATGCTAGGTGATGGGATTTGACCATTCTTGACCATCATTTAACACCATGTAACCATGGCCTACCAAGGCCTTAAATTGGCAACATGGCCCGCTAAGGCCTAAAACTAGCAAAAATGTAACCTCAATTGATCATATTTGACCTTATTTTTCATACTTTCATGGTGCTTCAACTCATTTTGACTTTGATTGACCTTTGTTCCATCTTTTTTGCCTTCACCTATTCCTTATAGCCTTGGCCGACCTTGTTTTCATTTTTGGTTAACATAGAAATAGCATGTATTTTCATAGTTACTAAGATATTTTATATCATTTTGACATTATTTACTCATTTTTACCCATGTGGGACTTAATGTGCTTATGATTGATATGTAGGATTGGAGTATGGACACCTGAAAGCAAATCACCTTGCCATTGAACCTAAATGGATCTCATGGTGATGTTAAATGATGCATTGATGTTAATTGCCTAGATCTTGAGCTTGAGAGTCTTCTTGATCATGTAGCCCCAATAGAGAAACCTCTAGAGTGGCTTGAAAACCTAGTCAAAATCCTTGACTGTGAAGCTAGTGACATTACTGAAGATTCTCTAGTTGAGATTCCTATCACAACTCATAGTGGTGAGGAGAAAACCCTGAAACTAAGTTTCTCACTGGAACCTCAATAGGCTTAAGACATCATCAAGGCCTTGCAAGATAACATTAAGGCCTTTACCTAGTCATATAAAGATATGCCAAGTCTAGACCCATGCTTAGTCCAACATAATATCATACTTGATCATAGCATTAGACCAGTTAAGCAAAAAGTTTATAAGATTAGACCTAGTTTGGCCCTGGTAGTTCACAATGAAATCACAAAACTATACCAAGCCGGTTTCATCAAAGTTGTTAATTATGCAAAATGGATGTCCAACATAGTGGTAGTCCCAAAGAAAAATAGGAGTATACATATTTGCATCGATTTTTGAGACCTAAATAAGGAAACCATCAAAGATTATTTCCCTTTGTCTAGTATTGATCAACTTATTACTACGACTAGGCATGCCTTATTATCCTTTATGAATGGGTTCTTGACATACAACTAGATTAGGATTAACCTAGAGCATCAACTCAATACGACCTCCATGATCCCTTGGGTATCTTTTCTTACACTAGGATGCCTTTTGGCCTCAAGAACATACGATTGACCTACCAAAGAGCTATGACATATGTCTTTAGTGATTATATGCTAGGTTTGCTTAATGAGTACATGGATGATATAGTTGTTAAGTCCAAAGTGATCAACAACCATGCACATGACCTGGACCTTGTACTTAAACGTTGCCTTAAGTATCAGCTTAGGCTTAATCCCAAAAAGTGTGTCTTTGGCATCAAAATTAGTAAGATGCTTGGCTTTGTAGTATCTTAAGCAAGGATGCGTGTCAAGCTTAATAAGGTTAAATCCATATCCAACGTGGTAGCACCAACTAACCTTGAAGAGCTTTGGGGACTATAAGGTAGATTGCAATTTATTTGTAGATTTATCACTAGGCTTACAAATAAGTTACAATCCATGCAACACTTTCTTAAGAAAGGAGTTCATTATGAGTGGATGTCTCAATGCCAAGAAGCCTTTGAAAACCTTAAGCAAGATTTGGCACAACTACTAATGGTTTATCCACTGCAAAATGATAAGTCCTTTTACATCTACCTTGTTATCTCTAACATGTATACTACCTAAGCCATGTATTAGTTACCCATAAGACCTAAGCCATGTATACTATCTGCAAAATGATGAAGCAAAGTTGCCAATATACTACCTAAGCCATGTATTAGTTACCCATAAGACCTGATACACTAAAGTAGAGAAGTATTGTCTAACACTGGTCTTCTAACTAAAGAAGTAAAGACATTACCTCTTTAGGAGTGAGGTCAACATCATTTTCAAAGACAATGTGCTTAGTGTCATAACAACCAACATATATGAAAGTAGTCATATAGCCTGATGGAAATCCATAATAGTATAGTTTGACCTTCATTATGTCTCCCAAGCCTTAAAAAAGGTCAAGCTATAGCCGCATAACTTATTTTTCACCAATTGATGACCACTCAACCATTGACCCCAAAATCCCTAATGAACACATCAACACTATTAGCCAAGTGCCTGAGGGCTATGAGGTAGGCATGCACTTTGATGAAGCTTAAACTATCCATGGGACTAATGTTGCTATCATCATAACATTTCCATCTATCAAAATCCAATCCTTCACTTACTGATTCAAGTTTCCATGTACCAACAATGTAGCAGAGTATGAGGATTTGATCAGGGGAATGGTGGTAGCTCATGACCTAGGAGTAAAATTCTTAATGATCAAAGGTAATTCACAACTTGTGGTCAACCAAATAACTAAGGTTTATGTGTGTAAAGACAAAAATTTTCAGCCTTACTATGACCTAGAAAAGAAACTACTATAATAATTTACAAACATTAATATCCAACATGTACCTCTAACTAAGGACACCATAGCTGATTTCATTGCAACACTAGCCCTCAGTATGATGCCAGATGTGTTTAGCAAGTTATTCACCTTAATCATGAATTGTGATATTCCCATCATGAAGAGCACTAAGGATACCTTTGTCATCATAGTTCATACTGCTCCTACAAAGGAGTGGTATGATAATATCAAGTTTTACCTTATGCATGGTGAACCTTCATAACGCCTGACTACTACTCAAAAGGATGTTGTACATAAAAAATCACAATAGTATATCATAATAAATGATAATACATTATGTCAACAGTTCTATAATGGCATATTGTTAGTGTGCTTGGGTAAAACTAAAGCCTACATAGTCCTAGAGCCATAGAGCCATATAGGACCTAGAGCCATGGCTACTAAGATTAGACAGTTATGCTATTATTGGCCCTATATGAAAAGTGACTACATGCATAGGATTAAAACTTATGACACTTGCCAAAAACATAGCAACCTTATACACATATATCCAACTAAGTTACACACCACTCAGATAACTTGGTTGTTTCAACGGTGGGGGTTGGATATCATTGGACCTATAATGCCTAAGTCTTCCATAGGGCATAGCTTTATCATCACTACAATTGAATACTTCACAAAGTGAATTGAAGAAATTTCCCTAAGAAAGACATCTCAACAAGACTATAAATTCATACTCAACAACATTGTATCCCATTTCAACATACCTATGACCATAGTCACAAATAATGGACCATAATTTAGTAGCCAAGAAATGTAATAATTTTGTCATAACCTAGGAATTAAGCACTTCTTCTCATTATCATATTACCCTCAAGCCAATGGATAAGCTAAATTAAGCAATAAGACCATCATAAGTTTTTTCAAGGAGATGCTAAATAACATCAAATGCAAGTGGCATGAGTAGCTTGTCCATGCACTTTGGGCCTATAGAACCACTTTTTGAATGGTAACTAGTGTAAACCCCATATAGCCTAGTTTATGGTTCTGAAGTTGTTTTACCTCTTATCTAACTTCATCAACAATAAATAGAATAAGGAGCTGTGCACCATAGACCTAGACTTGGTGGAGGAGCAATTGGTACAAATGCTTTCTCACATCAAGCAATATCAAGAAAGGAATAAATGGCAATATCACCATAACCTAAACAAACACAAGATCAAGGAAGGAGACCTAGTCCTCAAAGTTGTCCACAAGCATGCAAACAAATTCTAGGTTAATTGGGAAGGACCTTTCTTAGTTACTAAGGCCTATGGCAATGGAGCCTTTTGGATAGTGGACATGGATGAAAATGAGCTGGTTAATCCATTTAATCATTCCTATCTAAATCCATACTACATGTAGCCCATTGATGACCTAGATAACCAATGACAAGAGAGCCTGCATAAACTCTTTTTGCACAATAGTTGAACTATAAAACTTTGTAACATTGATGACCTATGATAGCCTGGTTTGCTAATTACATTATATGGCCTTATGAATTGTAATGTAACAACATGTTTTCTTTGTCTTGTTTCTTGTTCTCTCCAACTTGTGCTTGTAGGATGAAGCCTAGAGTCATCATAGAGGTGCAACTCATTACAATAGAAAATTACCACATGACCTCGGTGCACAAGATTCGATGAGTTTTTCCTGCCATACCAAGGGTGCTTGTTTGTCATTACCACTCCTTAAGCCTAGTCCCATAACCTAATTATAATCTTCCTAACCTAAATAATAATGATGACTAATGTCTAACACTCATGCATTATGGTCATATGACATCCCTTTGTTATGCTCCACCATCAAGTCTGATGAAATGTAACACATCTCATTCAATGGAAAAACCATTAAGTCCATTGAATGTAACACATCTTATTTGATGGGAAAACTAGATCAAAACTAGCCTTGGTGATGAAATTGAATGAAGGTTGCATCCCAACAAAAAAATAAGGAAGAAAATTACCAAGAAGCCAAGATGATTAATGAAACCTGAAAAGGTAAATCAATAGCTCCAAACATGCAAAAGGAGGAGCCTAATGGTCAAAGAAACCTTGGGATGGGTTGTTGGTTCCTCAAACACATTGTTGAGTAACCAACACTTCTAAACACAAAGTGCAAGAACTTATTGATTAACCAACATGACAATGCCATATCATAGTCATGATGTTAACATTTGGAACTTATTATTAAACCTCATGACTATCTTCCTATAACCAATGATAGCCCTTATGGTAATCTTATTCCACCATCACAAGCACTCTTTGGCATGGTTTGACACTACTAAATTGAGCATGTAAAGGGAACATTGGTGATGGACCTGCAATGGCATTTTGTATTCTTTGTCAATGTGTCTCAAGTTAATCCTCCAAACTTGAACAAAGAGAAGCCAATGAAACACCACCAAAAATTTATGTTTCCAAATTGTAACTTTCATTTTCAACCTTGAGACAAGATTTTATTGTAAATGTAAGATTTGTAGTCCATGAGCTGCAATCTTCCATACTTTGGCTTATGGGGCTGAAAATGCCTTAAAAGATGTTATTGCCTCACTTCCTAAGTGGAAAAAGTTATCTCATGTCTATATTTGGGCTTGGGAAGGCTAAAAGTGTTTTGGGAATGGCCAAATTTGGCATTTTCATGGGTTTTTATAGGGGTATAGCCTCAAATTCTTTAGAACCATCTACCTCAAGTGTAGACGATGTTGGGTTTATATTCTCATTTCCAACCTAGTGTAGTCACCAAAAAACCCAGTATAAATGCATGTATCTAGTGTTGAAATTATTAGGATTTTCCATTTTCCATTTTCTCAACAGTGGCTAGCGTACTCATCCTAGGACTTTAACAATTGTAGCATGGCCAGCATAGACAACAGTTTTCACAATTTTCAACAACTTTAGTGTAGTCCACCCAGGTTAGCGTAGTTGGAATGGTGTCAACATAGTCACAAAATTATGTTTACTATTTATAGTATTCAAATGAGCTTTGGTATCTATGTCATTTCCAAACTTACTATAAATGGCCAACTACACTGAGAATTGATGACCTTCACACCTGCAATTAGACATCAATCTATCAGTAATCATGACAGTGATGCATAGACCCAAAAATAGCAAGTCCACACCCATAAAAGCCCAACATAAACACCTTACTATGGTTCCATAGCTTTGGCAGAATAGCACTATAACTTATTCCAAACCCTAAAGCATTTTCTATAACCTAAAAAGCAATTCCACACTTTGTAACCAAGAGCCTTTATGACCCTAAAACATCTTTGTGGATAAAAGACTGGTATCTATGCTAGGCACACAGACTTCCAATGTGATACCACTGCACCAAAGTTGAAATACCATTTGTAACCACAGTTGCAAATCCTAGTGGAAACTAGCATGGAGTTACTAGAAACTAGGGTTGTGAAGCATTCAAATCATGGGGTTTTAAGTGTAGACTACAATCCCAAGAGAGTTCTTATGCACCTAACACACATATATGTACTTCATGAACCTTCTACTTATTATTCATTTCAATAAAGTTACAATTCATCATTGTGCAAATTTTAGTTCACGTTTACATATCTGTGTCTATTTTCATTCCAACTCTGCAATTTCATTTCCATCTTTACCATTGTTTATATTTTTGTTTACGTTCTATAAGTCCCTTAGTGATCAACCAGACTACCTAGAGCATCTTGAATCCTAATTTTCTGGAGGCCCTTAGGATTTGAGATTAAAACTATTCCAGTACTTGGGATATTTCAGTTTTCATTCCAACAACCAAATTTTCCAAGTCCAACAATTGTGTCCTAAACCTCTTCCAAAATACTTATTTTTTTGTTGTGAAAGATTTCTTCAAATAACTACATCGATGCATTCCCCTTAATGCAACCTAATGCATCAATGCATCCCAATCAACGTAGCACAAAAATAGTATAAATATGCATGACACTTCACAATTTTTCATCATTTGCTTCCAAACAAAAGAGGATTTTTTGCCATTTTCAAAGCCCAAAGATCTTTTAAGAACCTTAACTTGTAAATCACTTACCTGATTCACCTCATTTTTCGATCCCTTAGCTACTAGAGGTAAGCTTTACATCATGGGGATCACAATCCTTTGGTTTATGATAGAAAATTTTTGGGAATTTTTATAACCCCCAAGGTTTAGCCATTAAAATAATATTAAAATCCTAGTCCAAACTAGGTTAAACCTTGCAAACAAACTCTGGTAGTCAACGTAGAAAATAATAAACTTGCCAAGATCACAAATGAACCTAAGTGTAACCTAACCCAATAAGAAAGGTATCAAAAAAGAGCTAAGATTATATATTAAAACACTAATCCATGGTTAATGTTGTGATCACAAATGGTACCAAAGAGGGAAGCACCAGTAGGAAGGCATTTTCAATTGAGGTAGAAGTAGCCACAAGGAGGAAGGGGCCAACAATAACAACAATAGTCCCAAGACCGAGAGGCCAAAGCAACCCATGCAATGAGACCTCTTCAAGAGGAGGAGCTTGAAGTAAAATCTGTTTAGTAGATTCCCATTGTTGAAACTAGCTAGTTTAGGCAAGATGAATCTCTAACACCAATACCTAACTTAGAGGGCACATTAACAGAGGCTTTCCTGAAGAAGATCTGAACCAAGGAGATTCAAAGTTCAGTTCTTCAAGAACTAAACTTTAGATCCTACTTAGAGTTGGCACCCAAGGAAGTCCACACACAACTACAGGGGTCTCCTATGTAACCCATCCTTTCCTCCAATGGAGAATAATACATGAGGGAGACCTACCTATTCTGGAACAACCAACAAGGAGATGCATCAATTAAAATCAAAGACATCATCGTCCCCTACTTGGTTGAGACCATTGCAAAGGCTCTCACTTTGCTTGATATTGGGACAAAATAGGCAAAAATATCAATCTAGGTAGACCTGGAAGCTAAGAAAGAATGGGTATAGCACTATTATGGGGTAGATCATAAGGAGTATGGTGCACTTACAAAGTTAGAATGTGCATACTTTAAAATTGTAACCCATCACTTGAACCCCACGGTGAGGCCAAGAAAGGTCACAACCTTCTTTGCCTGTGTGTGCACTACTTTAAGTGACAAGTTCCCAATCAACCTTCAATAGCTTATCTATCTAGAGATAGAGAAGTGATGTAAGGAAAATGAAAGAGGAAGGAAGACAATTCCCATTTCATGCCACATTCGAAAACTCTACAAAATGGGAGGCATAGCACCCTATGCCAACCATAGAGTCTCCCATGTTCTTGTTGTATCCTAGTAAGAGATGATGAAGGATAAGAAAATTGCAAAGCTGCATCAAGAGGAGAGGCCACCACCACCACCAATAACAAGAGAAACCATACTAGAAGTACTTGAAGCTATAGAAAGGCTTCAAAAAGTCCATGAGTAGTAGTTGTAACAACAATAGGGTTTAGCAAGTGGTGGGGAACCATCAATTTACCATCCAACACTAAACCATCTAAACAAAGTCACAAGGACTATTAGTTGGCTAGAGAAAACTACCCCATTTTCCTTCACACAAAGAAATTAGGCATTTACGAGAACAAATCCTAGTGCTTGGGAAGTTATAGTGTTCATCCCTAGATAGGAGTTCCTTAAAATTTCTAGGAACACCATAACTTTCTCAATGCACATGGAGGAATGCAATGAGGTGACTATCCTAGTGCTGTAGCACTAAGGATAAGAGATAATGGCAGAGGTTGTGGCTAATAGGATAGCTGAATCCCTAAAAACTCCTAAGGTATCTATGCCAAACATTTTTGTAATGGAAAATATTCAAACATCTGCAGGAGTAGGAATTAATTGGTTGAGCATAGCCCAACATGAGGAAGTATTGGAAAGATTTGTAGAAACCAAGAAACTACTTCCAAGAGATATTTAAGCTTCTGGATGAAATTATTGCAACACAATAAAAGCTACTAGAGATGTAGGGTAAAATCCTCATTACCAATGCTCAACTATAGGCAACCGCCACTGAAAATCAATGGTTGGCTACTGAAGTTGCAAGCCTATCTCTTCAACTCCACCATTCATAACCCAGACCTCACACGTGATGAAGCTTTCCAACAACTTGAGCATAGAATTAGAGAGGTTGAGAATGCAAAGTAGGCTACAATCTTTGTTGCATCCTTGTCAAAAGCCATGGAATTCAACACTGATAGAAATTTTTCACAAGTCCATAAGGAGAACTTGATCCTCACCAAGGATATCCATCCCTCACCCTTCTAAGGAAAAAAATTTACATAGTGGAAAATATCATATTGTTCCTATCCTAATGGATACATGCATTGAAGTACTTTGGTATCTTTTTTATCAATATTTTTTGTTATTTAACAAACTCTTTTCAAAGATCAAAATAAAGTTTTCAAACAATGAGATGTTAACCTAGTGGTAAAGCTTTTGATTTGGAAGCTATAAGTCATGGATTCAATTCTAGTGGGCAATGTTGAGTTATAAATTCCTATTTAGACTATAAATTAATTTTTACTATAGGAAGTGAGAAATTTTCATACTATAGTTGATACTACATTGTTGCTACAACATTGTAGCCATGAAAGCCATCTATATATGAGTGTGCCCTCTCTTCCATTTTTCATTAGTTTGAGCCTAAATAAAGAGGAATTTTTGTTATTATACAATTCTAAAGTCTTATAAGTGTAATATCTTACGTGTTTGAACTTTGATTCAACATATTCCAAAACCCTTGCACTTTTGAAGTTGTGCTTAAATCATGAAGATGCTTAAGAAACAAATTTCTAAAAAAAATTGAACCCTCCTTTTTTAAAACTAAGGTGACTAAGTATAAAAATAATCAAAATAGCTTAGAATTTGACATTTGTAGTTATCTTAGAGCCTTAGGAACACCATTTTGTAAACACCTTAAACCCTTTACGCTAAAATTTTACCGATTTGGTCTAACTAAGAATTGAGAAAGGCTTAAAATATGAAGGAAATTTTGTCAAAATCTTAACAATGATTTCCTAGTAATTGTAGATGATATTAAAAAGAGTTCTTGAGGTATGAGTTCCATCGCAAAAAAGGGAGAAGATGTCAAGAGGAGCATGTGATTGGTAAGGACATGGCTATGACCTAGAACTAGAGCAATCTTAAGCTAGTAAACCTATGTTAAAGGATCCATAGGTCTAATCCATGTAACACATATGATTAGAGGCATTTGTGCAAAGAGAGATACCCTTACATGAGTTGGAGATCACCCTCTCTAACAAGTAGGTGGAGGTAACTGATAGTAAGAATATGGTAGGCAATGTTCATGCTAAACTAAATTAAACTTCATTACCTACTTGGAGTTTGCTTCACCAAAAGTCAAGACACAAATGTAGATTTTTATCCTCTAGTGAAAATTAACCAATAGCAAGGACTGGTACCTTGGCCAAACCTACCTCTTCTTGAGGGGTAGACAATTTGATGCTACATTTAAGATTAGGAATACCATCATTTTCTATTTTATAGAAGTAATCATCAAGGCACTATGGATTCCTAATGTAGGTCCTAGAATTACAAAGTTATCCACCAAGTTTTCTTCTACTACTAAGACCAAGTGAATCCTATGGTGTTGATTACAAGTGGTACAACTCATTAATTATGGCTAAGAAGATGTACTTCAAGATTATAACATATCAGATCACTCTAATTTTGCATCTAAATAAGATCATCTTCTGCTTAGCATGTTCATATGTAATATTGATCAGGAACTTCCTTGCTAATCTAGCTTATTTCATCTTCTTAATAAGTGTAAGATTGCAAAATCCAAGTTAGGTAGACTAACCCTTCCTTTTCAATTCCTAGATCCTTTGCTAGCAAACACAAAAGTAGCATCAACAAACACTTTAATGTGCCATCATTCAACACCAATCTTCATCATTCTAGTAGAAGGAATCATAGCTATAGGCAAAGCACTACATAGACTAATGTTTCTAGCACTAGTACACAAGCACCTACAAGCAATTCTATAGCGTACTACCATATCACAAGCCATCTTGAAGAGGTGATATGGATAGCGATTTGGAAACTCAAAATCTTACCAACCTCTTTGACACAACAAGAGGCAAGTCTCTTGTAGTGAAAAATCCCATCACCAACAAAGCCTCCATTACACCTAAATAGGAATGGCCTAAGATTATAAATAATGTTGCCTCCTTTCAAGTGATGTTGGACATAAGAGATAGGGCTATGATTATAATTTTTTTGTACTAAGGGCAAGAGGTGATGGAAAAATTCATTGTCAATGATATTAATGAAGCCTAAAATAACCTTGCAACACTTATTCGTAATTTTTATGCCTAATAAGACATCAAAGTGTTTGCAGGGACATGTAAAGAGAAGTACATTTCCTTCAAAAATTCAACATGAAGGGTAAGAAACCAATGAAGAAGTCACCAAGGGAAGAACTAGTACTATCTAAAACAACTTGAAGACTTATAATTGATGGGATTTTGAAGGCTATTTTAAAGATTTATGTAGAGTTTTATAAATTTTTATGTTTGATGAGTGGCAACATACCCCTACACTCAACCATACGAATATGAATGTTTCATGCACGATCCGGTCGAACTCCATAGACAAGCTAGTTGTGGTATCTAGACAGTTACTCGTAGGTTGTAGTTTGTTGTCTTCCCACCTAGACTAATATTAGCTTTATCATGTATGGTTTAGTCCAGAGTGAGGTGTATGATGTGATTTCTAACCTAGTGCTACTCCTAGAGGCAATGGAAAATATCTTTAATTAAGCTAAGAGGAAAAGGGAGAGAGAATTTAAACTAGCCTAAGTGCGATGAGCATCCGTTCCTTAATCATCCGTACATATCTTGGACCTCGTGCATGACTACCACTGGGATTACCAAGCACATGGCCTAGGTACATTACTGGGTTACCAAGTAGTTGCACTTAAATTCTTGTGATCAAATTGTACTCATTCTACGTTTAATAGGAGTTTAGGGTGAAGAGATATTAACTAAGAAAGTAATAAATAACAATTAAATAATTAATTAATTAAACTAAGTGAATGCTGCAATGATGAAGTAATCTCGATCTTTATTTCTGGTCATGTACGTGTCCAAGTACGTCACACTCGAATAAGGATGCTGTACAATTACAATCACCACACTGTGGGCATACACTGAGAAATAATTCTAACTCTAAGAAGGAAAAACTGCAAGAGTTTCTGTAAGGAACTAAGAACTAACTCCTAGAATAAGCAAATCCACCTCTTATTTATAGAAATTGAGGTAGGTCATGATATCACGGCTAATGTGATATCGTGGCTGCGATATTGGGGGTCCGATAACTGGGCCTAACAGACCATGACTCATCATAATCCCACGACTGAATAACAACTCATCCTCAAGTCAAAGAAAGTGAGGAACAAGTTCAATTGATTACACAATGGATAGGTATGGGATTATTGACTAACTAGGAATTTATTTATGCCACAGTGGAGAATTAAACAAAATTTGGACATAGACAAAAAAGACAAAACTTGTGGTACTCATGGGATTCCCAGTAGTGGTGGCTCCTCTATAGGTGCCTCTCCTTTGTCCTGCATGATCAAGCTTCTGAGATTAATATCGTTGAAGAAGCACTTGACGTTTCTCCTCTTCTATCCAAGGGTTATGAGTCGTCCATGCTGATGTTCCAATGTTTGATGGAGTTGGCACTTTCCATGAACATGGAAATTGTGGGAACATTTGATTGGCATTGACATGTTATGCCACAAATAGCCATCATTCCTCTTCATAGGCATAGGCCCTGACCTTTCCACTTTTTTCATGGATAGATTATGTAGTAACAAGAGTTCCATGATGGATGCTGAGTGATTGTGCCTCCTGCTCTGCATGTTCTACATGAAGTCCTTGGCCTCTACCTTCCCCTGGTTGTTCGGTTGCACCTTGAGAAGGTCATCCTTGTTGTCTTCTTTTAGGGGTCATCTATAATCACACAAAGATCAATTGTTAGTAAGGTTATTAAAAAAGTTCAATGATTTCATACCTTACTCATTGCCTTTAATAAATTTTGAATTTTTTACTTAGTGTGATTTTAGAGTTAGAAATTTATTTTCAAGGAAGTTGCCCTAAAAGTTTAATGTCAAACTTAGTGACACATAAAAGGACCTAGTTTTGAGGAGAATATATTTGGAAATGAAGTACTCAGAGGGTATAAGATGATGTGGTGGTATGCAACAAGTACAAAATGAAAAATTCACGCAAGTGGGTCCTCCCCAAAGTAGGTTCCAACCTGTAATTCCCTTGCATAAGCACACCTTAAAATGTCCATAGGAACTAGAAGGGTTAAATGTAATCCATACCAATTTCATGAAACACACACACATAGATACCACCAGAATGAGGTAAGAATTCTACGCTATACAAGACATGAGCTACAATTACATGAACATCGAGATGAGATGGACTATAGAAGGGATTGTAGAGATTGGGACATGAGGTAACTAACCCAAGGCACAATGAATCCTGTGTGTAAAGCATGATTAATATGTCATTAACCTATCGTTCCAAGATCAGGACCAAGTCCATTCCTCTGATTAGTGACACCGCATTGTTTTATCCCATGATGAGTGACTATGAGAGTACCAGAACAACAAGGCGTACGATCACTTGGCATTTTGTTCAAGGGAAGAGTGATTTTTGCTTTGTGGCACTTCCTTTGTCTTTTTTTCTTTTCCTTTTTTTTCTCTTTCTTTTTTTTTCAATTACTGAATCCAAAGAAGCTGCCAACCTTCAAGCACGGGTGCATGTATTTCCAGTGGGACCCCCTAGAACAACATTGGATTTTT
>MNCI01014694.1:1752680-1786030 GCA_015680685.1 Gnetum montanum | reverse complement strand
CTCCTAAAGATGATACATTGTATGATTCTATAAAGATATCTCATAATCATCTTTTTCAGTTCTTAATTAGAGATATTGTAGAATTTGTAACAAAAAGCTTAGTTTTTATTTATAAATATTTTAATGCAAAGATAGGTTCAAAGTGAAAAAAAATTATTTAATGGTAACATAATGTTAACAATTTAGATATTTTCGAAGATCACAACTAGACCTGGCATTCTACAAATAGCACTATTAATAAGATGGGCTAATAATTATTAAAATAGACAAAAACATTTAATCTTCTAATTTGCAATAGACTTGCTAGATTTCCTCAATCTTGATCATTTACTTTCATAGAACTTCAAGGTAACTCTTACATTGATTTTTTTTATGTTCTTATAAACATATTGATTTTATTGAGTTGAAATTTGAAAATGCTTTAGTAAAATATTTCCATCATTATGTTGAGTTTTTATTGCAAATTCCAATTGTTTCTCAAACACCAAAAAATAAGAAAAAAAATGTTAGTATAGACTCACCCCAACAGTCAAGGAAAAATATATGAATTGAGCACATAACAAATGGACTTTTGAAAGATGACATAAAAAACTTAAACAAATTTTGCTTACAACAACTAATCAAATTGTGCATTCACAACAACAAGGTGTTTAGAAGACTTGGTTTGATGAGAATTGCATGGAGGCTAGGAAGAATATTAATAATGCAAATAAGAGTCATAGATAAAGTTTAGTTAAGGCATATAAATTCTTGGTTAGAACCAAAAAAAATGAATTTTATCAAGGAACAATAGAAATATTTTGCTTACATAATTAATAAGGAACCTAGAAAGTTTTGGTATTGTTTTCTTCATAAAGCCTCTTCATCATTTAATTTTTCTTTTAAAGTTATTTGTTCATTTTATAATAAGCTATTTATAGGATGAGATGATAATTCTACTACTATGTACAACAAGCACCTCTCTAATTTACTCTTGAGGAAGTCATAAAAGGTATTAATAAGATAGCATCTAGCAAAGCTATAGATTTAGACGGTTTATATGCAAAATTATTAAAGTGGTTAGGATTTGCTATTCATAGAGACATTTGGCACAAATTAAATTAGCAATGAAGCTAAGGATTAAATCAATATTGGAAAACTAGTAAAGTTATAATTATTATATAATAAAGAGAATAAAATTAAATTAAATAATTATCAAATGATTGTTGTTAGTAATATTTTCGCTAAGTTGTTGGGTACTTTGCTAGAAAAGAGAATCAGTTCTTAAGCTAAAGATAGCCAGGTCATAGTAAGATGTCAAGCAAGTTCCAAACAAAATCACTCTACTATTAATCACTTAGTTACTCTTAGAAACTGCATGGAGTTTGCAAAAAATGCCTAATAAAATTTTTTTTATTTATTTTATTAATTTTCAAAAGCATATGATTCAATAATCTGTATAAAACTATGGTTGTGTTGGCTTAAATTTGGCCTTGCTATAGATTTGATTGCATCAACTTAATGCTTGTAGAAGGAAGTAATTATAAAAATTACAAATAGTAATTTAGAGAAAAAATTTCAATTCTAGAGCAAAATTGAAGTTAAGTAGGGTTTTCCACTTTCTTCATCTCTCTTTGGTATCTTTATTAATCAAATCTAGGAATGGTTGTGCAACAAGCAAGATAGTCAAGCTATCAAAATTGGATCCCAAGCAATGAATCTTCTTTTATATGTAAATGATGTTGCCTTGATTCCACTACTATAGTAGTTATTCCAAATATGTTACAAATTTTAGAAAATTATTATCGTTCATTTTTTCATCAAGTAAGTGTAGATAAAACCAAATTCATGATTTGGGGTATAAGAAATAACTATTATAACTTCTATTTTGGACAATATGCAAATAGTATATTCTTTTAAATATTTCAGTCTCACTTATATTAACAATTACATGTGGGGGAAGTGCGTCAAACAAAAAATAGTAGGATACTTCAAGGCTTTGTATGCTATCAAAAACAAGTACAGGGATTTAGGCCTTTGGGCTTGGAAGGTCAAAAAAAAAATTTCATACTATCATCTATTCTATTGTATTGTTTGGGGACCTAGACTTAGTGCTAAACTTTGGAAAGATATTGAAAAAATGTAAAAAACTTTTCTTCTCACTGAGTTAAAGGTGAAGATGCAAACACTTTACTCAATGTTATTATGTGAATATGATATATTAGTTTTAGAAGAAAAAGCCTTATGTCAATTAATTACATACACTCATAGCTTACATGTCGAAAGGTAAGATAAATTTTCTAAAGTAGTTCTTAAGGAATTGCAAGATCCTAATTGGTATTTTTAGGGGATGCAATAGTTGAGAAAATGAAATATCTCTTAGGAGGATATGTAGCAAAATCCTAAGCATATTCACTAGCTAATCAAGTAGAAGGTTTTAACATATATGTGGACTAATGTAGAAGGCAAGAAACAATTTTATTTATACCACATTATATCTAATAAACTAGATGTAGAAGCTCACAATCTCTAAGCTGCTATTCTTATCAAGTATCGGAATGCTATTAGCAAGGTTTGCTTTAGTTCTTATCACCTTAGAATTGAAAGTGAAAGATGGATTCAACTCTCTTGAGAAGAGTGCAATTGTAAGCTGTGCATATCATGGGCCCTTGAAGATGAGTTATATATGTTTCTTTCTTATGCTATGACTAACCATTTGAGACAAAGTTATAATGTTATAGCAAAAAGAGTGTATGATTTTTTTTTGATGCCCCCATTGGTGCTTGGTCAATTTGTAGAGTCTATCTTTATTTTTCATGAAAATATAACTTTTGTCTAATAAATTCTATAGTTCTTTGGACATAATAAAGCTTCATTTCATGTCATTTCATAAGTAAGGCTCATTTAAAGTCTATTTCCCATGTACAACACCTTAAAATTTTGATTGAATTCTAAATTATTTATGCAAACTCTTGAGTTGATAACTAATAAAAGTTTGCTCTATTATTTTCTCTAGTGCTTGATGGGAGTGCACTCCTAGAAAAGTCTTTCCATTTTCCATTTTAGGAATGTAAACTAACTTCCAAATACTTGTGAATGCATGCTAAACTTTTTTGAAAATAGAAAGTAAAAAATTCATCCTTATAGAAAATACACCCTAAAACTAAGGTTTCATTTATATTCAAAATAAAGTTTCAATCACATTTCTTCAATGTTTTATGAGTGCCTTATATTTCTTAGTTATATATGCTTAAAAATATTGTGTGTTAATTATCTCCTTATTTTTTTAACTTGAAAAAGGACAATGTGCAAAAACTCTAAACAAATTTTTATAAAATCATCGGAAACTTCATCTATATATTACACATTTAACATGTGTCTCACCTTAATTCTATGAAATAACATTTTTTTTCCAAAATTTTTTGGCTATGCGTGATGTGTTTCTAAACCATATGAAACATAGATTTTCTCTACATAATTTCTATATTTCAATGTAATGAGATTGAATGTCTCATTTATACAATGATACATTAGTGATCCTTAAATGTTACTTTTTCTCTTCTTGATAATGTATATGAATCATTAGTTATTAATCTTTCATTGCAATATGTGTTCATTCAAATTTTGGGTTACCTACCTTATAATTGAAGTTTCATTTTGTAGTTAAATGATGTGATGAAAAAACATGATATCAAAGTCCTTTATGTTAGATATTATTCTCTATTTTTTTTTTCTATTTATTAAGCTAGGTGATGAGTGGTGATGTACCCCTATGCCCAACCATACAAATCATTAAGGCGTTCACATGCAATCTAGTCAAATTTTGTGGACCTATAGTTCTCCAATGCACTAATGCTCTAGGAAGTGAAATGGGCATTGAGAACATTTGTTTTCTTCCCAACTACACTTGTGAAGCTCAAGGATATGGTTTAAGTGTAATTGGGGCACATGATTTTTATCATTTTTATGTTTTATAAATTTAATCACCTACAACAAGAATGAAAGGTGGAGTAATTTAAGATCTAGTTTATCTATTGCCTAACTAGCCTAACACAAGTACCAATTTCCACTTTCCAAACACAACATGAACACGTATAGCACTGCTAGGCTATCAAGCATTAAGCATTTCTAGATTACCAAGTGCTACATGTATGCTCAAGGTGGTTGTGTTTGTGTTCATTAACAATTGGAAATTGATTGCTTAATTAAAGTGCATTAAAGTGAAGTGCATGAATATTAAATGCATCAAGGAAACATTTAATCTATTCTTAGTGCTACAAGGATAATCAAAAGGATTTGTTTTTATTCCCATCACATTGTTATTCTTAGGTACATCAATGTTCAAACAAAGATCCATACACACTCAGACTCCTACTATAGGCACTCAAAAAATATTCTAACTCTAGAGAAAGCAAATTGTAAGAGCTTCTCTATCTATGACAAAAACTATGAAAAACTTGTTAAAAATCATTAGCTTGAGCACTATATATATAGACTGGCATATACCCCACGATATTAGATATTCAACTTCATGTCCTGGTCTCTAACATCAGGTATCCAATGTCGAGGCTTTGATATCATGTATCCGATATCGGAGCTAGTCAAAACATCATTCATCATGCCCCTACAATTGAATGAAAACTCGTCCTTGAGTGAAAAAGAGGAGGAATAAGTTTCTTACAAAATTTTGGGAAGGTATGGGATTATTGACTAACTCAAATGGAACAAATAAACTCTGAGTGCCCAAATGTATGAAGTTACAATCTTTACAAAATTGGGTGTTCATGATAAGAGAAGTGAACACCCTTAATAAAAATGACATTCATTGCTTATTGGTAGCTGAAAAGTAAGAGAGAAGATCCAATGATCATGAATAGTCCACATCATGTGGTACTACCACATCATCCTTGGTGAAGATAGTTCTACTTCTAGTCCATGCTTCCCACTGCAATCACAACAAAATCACAAATTAGTATGCAATGTGTAACACATAGTTGTTAAGTACCTTGACTTGCCAATGGTTACACTCGGCTGGGTTGTGATTGTGGTAGATTGACTCCTTTAGTAGTGTTAGCAAGAAGACTGAAAAATAGGGTAAAATGAAGAAGCGGTTCATTAAATTTAAAAAAGTTCAATTAGGATGAAATGCTTGAAGAGGGTGTGAGAATTCAAAACAATAACAATAAAAGGTTTCACTGAAAAACCTTGTGAAGATGTGAAGATGTGCACAATTGGATGTCATTGATGAGGTAAACAAAAGGATTTGATTGTAAGAGTGTCTAAGGATAAAGAACTTAACTAACCCAACTAAATGATATGCAAGTGGATCCTCCCCAAAGTAGGCACGGGCCTTTTATTGCCCTTACATAAGGTTACAGAAGTCCCTTATGAATTTTATGGTTAAATCACTTAATAAGATCAAACCAAGGAGCCTGTGGGCCCCATGGATGATTAATGGTTACAGAAGGTTAAGTACAAAAACTCAAAAGAAACTACCTAAGAATTTTGACACATCAAACTAGGACATTGAATAAAAACATGAAACTAGTAGTGAGGTGAAACATGGAAAGCATAAATGGATGAGAGAGAGTAGAATGGAGTTCCTAATAAAGGTTACATGAATTCCCTTGTGAATTTTATGGTTAAATGACTTGATAATATCCATCCTTAGTCCATACCAAAACCAACCACATTCAATGACTTCGCACCATCATTCTAAGACTAGTCCATCCCCCTAAGACACAAGAGTGCTTCCATAGAACAACCACCATTCTTTATTACAGAAGAAAGGAGAAGTAGGAAGCGAGGAAGGGCCTTAGTTAGAGGGGATCTTCAAGCATGGGTAACATATCTTTCTAACACCATAATTAGTGCTTGTAGTTCAATTATTTTGTCTAAGGGATGTGCTTTGAATTTTCATCATTTCTTTTTTCTTTTCTTTCTTTGAAATGGAAACCACACCATGAAAAGAATTATTCATCTATTGTGTCTAAGGGGTGTGCTTTGAATTCCTATTGTGTTTTTTTATGAGAACCACACCATGCAAAGACTTATTCAACTTTCTTTATTAGTTGACATGGAACGATAAGAAATCCATGAAAACACACATGCATCCAAGCAATTAGAAAAGCACAAAGAATACCAAATCCCTTTGAAGTCACACCTTGTTCAAACCTTTGAATCCTTTCCAATTTCAAAAACTACCAAAGTCACAAATTCATTATAGTTTCATTAATTAAAAAGGGATTACACATTTCCAGAATAAAAAAAAACCATAGAGTTTGTGAATGGGTGGGTGTTGTGGACTCACTACCTGTTTCATGATAAGAAACCATGTTTTTCATTATCAATAACAAAATTCTAAGCTAGAATCCAAATACCAACAATCAAATAACAACATAGTACATGCCACCATCAAGCAATGAATTACTACTATGCCTACCACTTATTAACAAAAAGTTAGAAAATCATACCATGATAAAAGAAAATATAAAATAAAGTGTAAAATATTCAAGAAATAACAAATGTACTAACGATGTTGTAAAAAAAATTAGAAAAGATTAATAACATCAAAATCAAACAATGCAAAATAAATAATGTGTAAAATAAAAATAGTGAAAAACTAATGAGTTTCTTATATAGTTAGCATGGATGGCCATCTCCCCATGATTGAGTTGAAAGGAGAAGATCTAAAATATGGAGCGTGGTTGTCCATCTGATGAAGCATTTTTTGTATTTTTTGGCTTATGCTCATGGCAAGTTTTGACTTGTTGTATGTTGACTAGGTGTTTCTTATATGGGCTCTTAAGTTTGTAGTTCATCATGGCCCTCGAAGAAAAAGTTTCATAAACTATATAAGGTCCTTCCCACAATGTTTGAAACTTAGTTCATTAAGGTATGTGTGTGGGGTTCCAATAGAGAACCTTATCTCCCAATTGAAATTTGGCTTTTCTGATTTTAAGGTCATGGTGCTTTTTGTTGTATGCCTTGTGCAACTTGTTAGATGATAGGGCCACCAATCAGTTTTCATCTAGCAAGTTGAGATTTATCAATCTTTCTTTTTGTTCTAGACTTAAGTCAAGGTCAAGGTCAAAGGTTTTTGATAGTGTACGGAGCTCAGATTGAATAAGAAGTGTTGGGAATTTTCCATACACAAACTCATAAGAAAAGTAGCCTATAGGAAGTTTCCATGTTGAGTGGTAAGCCCAAAGAGCATTGTTGAGTTTCATGCTCCATTCTTTCCTATATTTGCTAATATTTCTTGTTAGAATCCTCATTATTTTCCTAGTGGTAACCTTAGCTTCACCATTGGCTTGGGGGTGGTAGGGTGTTGTGAGTTTATATTCAACCCCTAGGCATTGCATGAGCTTTCAAAAGATAGTTCCTATAAAGTGAGTTCCATTATCAAAAATTAATGCATGTTGCACACTAATGTTTATAACATTTTGTTGTACAAACCAAGTAGCAGTAGAAGATGTGCAGTCGGTGATGGTTGTTGCTTTTGCCCATTTTGTACAATAGTCAACAATGACTATGATGTACACCTTTCATTTGACATGGGTGTGATGGAACCCATGAAGTCAATGACCCAGATGTCAAAGGGTTTTAGTGGTTGAATCCATTGTTGAGGTCCCTCCATTTGAGAAATCATTCCACCATCTCATTGGCATCGTTCACAAGAGCAAACATATTGGTGAGCATCCCTGAAGATTATTAGCCAATAGTACCCTACCATCAGGATCTTAATGGCCATGCATCTTCTAGCATAGTGGCCCCCACAAGGACCTTCATGAGCATCTTGAAGAATGTGCAGTTGATCAACATCAGGGACACCATCGAACCAAGCCATCAATGCACACCTTATAGAGGTGTCTATTGATCTCCATAAAGCATTTTACCTTGTCAAGGAACTGTTGTTTCTTCTAGTGGTCCAACCCTTATGGCATCTCTTGGGTGAGAAGATAGGTGAGAATGCCATCATACCAATTAAGCTCATTAGGAAATTATTTAGTTATAGCCCCAACAAAGAGGAGTTTATTAGGAAACATATCAGATACTGGGTTTTCTTCCTCCTTGTTGTTCCATCATAACCGAAATAAGTGATCAACAACCACATGCTCAATGCCCTTTTGATCTATCATTGTGAGATTGAATTCTTGTAAGATCATCAACCACCGTATGACATGAGGACTCATCATTCGCTTGTTCATCAGAAAGCATATGGCACTATGGTTTATGTGCATAAACACTTTGTATCCAAGCACATAATACCTGAACTTTTCTAGAGCAAACACCACTACCATTAATTTTTTTTATGATGGTGTAGTTCAATTATGCATCCATAATGCTATGGCTAGCATAGTGGATGTAGTATGGATGTTTCTTGTCATCCATCTATGTAAGCATAGCTCCTAAGGCATAATTTAATGCATCTATCATAACATGAAATGGTCTAGAGTAGTTGGGTGCTTGTAGGATTGGAGTTTCTACAAGCTTCTCTTTCAGTTGCTGAAATGTTGTTTCACATTCCGTGGTCCAAACAAATGGAGCATCATTTTTTGTTAACTCCACCAATGATTTTGCAATCTTAGAAAAATTCTCTATGAATCACCAATAGTAGCCAGTATGTCCAAGGAATGACCAAACATCTTTGATAGTTTCTAGTTGGCAAGTTATTCCTTGGATGACCCTTATTTTGTTGGGGTCAACCTCAATTCCTACTTGTGATATTATGTGCCCTAACACAATGCCTTCCTAGACCATTAGATGACTCTTTTGCTAATTGAGCCTGAGGTTTATCTCAATGCATCATTTTAGTACTTGCTCAAGGTAGTTCAAGGCTTTCTCATATGTAGCTTCATAAGTAGAGAAGTCATGCATGAAGATTTCCACACCACTACCAATTTGTTATTGAAAAATGCTTAGGACCAAGCATTGAAAGGTAGTAGGGGCATTGCACAAACCAAAAGGCATCTACGATATGCAAAAGTCCCCTAAGAACTTGTGAATGTTGTTTTGGCTTGGTCCTCTAGCACAATCTAGATTTGGTTATAGCCACTATAACCATCTAGAAAACTATAGTAGCAATGCTCAAATATTATGTCTAATACCTAATCAAAAAATGGCAATAGAAAATAGTCCTTTAATGTTACCATATTCAGCAGCCAAAAATCAATGTAGACTTGCCACTTGCCACCTTTCTTTGGCACAATCACAAGTGAACTATTCCACTCACTATCCGCAATGGGATAAATGAACCCCACCTTGAGGAGTTGTTCAATTTCCTCTTTGATTATCTACTTTAGTTTAGGATTCAATTACCTTTGTGTCTGTCTCTTTAGCTTCATGGTCGAATCAATGTAGATGCAATGCTGGCATATCCTAGGATCAATTCTTATGAGTTCAGGATATGACCAGGAAAAAGGTGTTGACCATTTTTCAACCACATTCAATAGCATCTTTTTCTATTCTAGAGAAATATTTTCATTAATTATGATTAGCTTTCCATTTTTAAAAAACACATATTCCATGTTGGCTAGTAAAGGTTTTAGCTCAATGGGGTCTTTCTTGAAATTTTCAAGAATTTCCAACTCTCCCAAATAGGTATCATCATTTTCATCATCAGAGAGTTGGTGATGAACTTGCTCTAGTTCATCCATGTCTATGACATATGTGCATGTCAAGCTCTCAGTTGGTTCTATGCAAAGTGTGCTGCTCTCAAAATCAATGGTTAGCTAGTGGGTGCCCTTGTATTTTGTGGCTACTGCGTACAGACATCTTTGAATTTCTTCTTCTAGTACACACTGCTTGCATGCAAACATAGATGCTCATTTTACTACCTTCAATTTCTGCATACAATTGCATCATACATCACTGTACGCAATGCATGGAACTCACTTCTTCTCGATCTTCCTGAATGCATTTTCTTTGGATTTTTCCAAGGAAAGATCTCTAATGCACATCCTTGCATCAACAATGCTTAGCCATGCCCTTCCCATGATGGTTGGGAAGTCTCCTTTGTAGTTCTCCACTTTGATCACTAGGAAATCAATAGGATAAGACCACCTATAGATAGTGGTCATAATGTCTTCTACTAGTCCTAATGAAATAGTGATGGACTGGTCTGCAATTCTAATTTGATATTGCTCTTCTTTAAAGTAGGTAGGTTCCATGTAGTATACATATCATGAGAGATTAGATTGACTCCAAAACCTGAATTAAGAAGAGCTTTGCATGGTTTGTTCCTAGTAATCTACAAATAGATCAAAGAACTCCCAAAAATTTGCTAACTTCTTGGAAAGGTTTTCAACATGGATCCAATTAGATATGGCATGAGTAAGCATCACAGTATGGATCCTGGGTGATGTTTGGTTTGAAGGGGACTTAAAGGAATTTGATACAAAAGAATACAGAGGAACAAGGTTGTCAACCATGGGTGTATTTGAGGGCTTAGGTGGATTTTGTAATCAAAAGAAAGGTTTTTTCTTTGATCGAGTATCTGAACCACTCGGTTGATGAACTGATTGTAGATTAATGGCCCTAGTAGCATTGCGTTGTTACAATTGAGCTAGGAGTTCACCCTACATAGGTGGAGCAGGTGGTAGTTGCATGTTTGGAGGAGGAAGATGTGCAAGAACAAGAGGAGGATAAGGGTAAGAGGTGGCATCCCTTCTTGCATGTAGAGAATGAGTTCAATAATAATCAAAAGGGTGGTAGTGAGATTGGAAAGTAGAAACATGACTGGAGGAGTCATGTGGCGACAAGGGTTATTGAATGTACTACCCATATGAATCAAGTTGTCTATAAGGGTATTTCTACCTTAGTGATGCTAGTGCCCATAACTATGGTTGCTGCCATTATTCATATTACTCATATGGTTATGGTGGAGTTCCACTTGGATAATATTGTTGTTGCTAATGGAATTACCTAGAGTTACCTTAAGGATAAGGCAATCTTTTGGATGTTTACCTTTGTGTTAGTCATGGATTTAAAGCATACACCCTAGACTTCTATAAGTGTGACACTATGGGACAACATCCCTTAGGATGTTCATATTAGAAGATGTCACAACCACCATCATCATCTGATTTTCTTTCTGCAACTTCCTCTATTGCAACAATCTTATCCTTACCATTTTGATAGGCATGTTCAAATTCCTTGTGCCTCCTGCACTCATGATCACCACCCCATTCTTTGGACTCTTTAGCAATTTTTAGGATAGCTTGAAATCTACTATTCAGGATGTTCATATTAGTAGATGTCACACCCACCATCATCATCTGATTTACTTTCTGCAACTTCATCTATTGCATCAATCTTTCCCTTACCATTTTTATAGGCATGTTCAACTTCCTTGTACCTCCTGCACTCATGATCACCATCCCATTCTTTGGACTCTTCAGCAATTTTTAGGACAACTTGAAATCTACTATCCATGGAGTCCCATAACTGATCAACTTTGGCCATAATTTTGGATTGAAATTTTTAAAGCAACAAGGCTTTCCTATTCATCACCTCATTAAGTGATGGTTCTTTCTCAATATCACAAAATCAAACCTTCCTCTTTCAAATGGAAGGATCACAATTATATTCTTCAGCACTTTCTTATTTTCGCAATTCACCTTCCTCTTTAGCTACCTACTCAATCAATCTTCAGATCTGATGAGCGCTTAACTCTAATAATCATCCTTGGGCATAGATGCCAAGGGTTCTCCTTATTTCAGATCAAAACCCATCTACAATGTGGTGAAGTTGATCTAGTTAAGAATAACCATGGCCAAGACATTTGTGCATTAAGGAATAGTATTAGCCAACTGGGGAATTCAAGGGTTCATGTGTTCCTTGTTTCCATCCTTGGATTTTCCTTCTCAAGTTGGACACTCTAGAGTATGTTTGATATTTATCATTGAACAATTCAAGCATTGTGCTCCATTGTCTGATAAATTCTAATTCTAAGGACCGATACTAGTTTTCTACTTCTTTAATGAGTGTCCATGGGAACAACTTAAGCTTTTTGCATTCATTCTCTATGTTCTACAAGGCACATGCATCTTGCAAAGCTTGGAGATGGTTCTATAGATCTTAGTTATATCCCCCTTTGAACTAAGGGATATTGTTTATGTCTAGCCTTTTGATCCAAATGTCCTTCACATGCCTTGTTGAAATTCGTACTACCTCTATAATGTTTAGCATACTTCAGGTAGCAACTAAAGGCTCATCAATGCTTTGATATTGGTACCTATGATGCCCTCTACTACCCCCTCGTTCATGGTGTTGTGTCTCTCTTGAATGTCTGCATCCCTAGTCTTTCCTTGCCTGATGGTCCCTTTGATCATTTCAATCCCATTAGTCACCTCCATCACGATCGCACCCCCTACAATTACAATTAGAGCCAAAAGAAGAAGAGATGATGATGAAGGTGAAGAGGAAGGAGGACTAGCACCATCATGGTGCTTGCTACCACGTCTTCAATGATTGCAACCATGATCATGATCTTGTTTCTTGTCCACAATCCCTACCTTACCTTGCCTCTTTGGATCCCTCTTTGCCATTGGATCCATTCTTACCAGAACTAGGATTGTGAATTGTGGACTACAAGTTCTGGTTTTGACCTCCTTCACTGAAGTTAAAGAGAGGAATTTCATTGAATGGAAAACCCCTAGAGAAGGGCTCTCCATTATCTTTTTGGTATAGCAAGAATGAAGAATCATTAAATCCTTTTCCCTTCACAAATTCATAATGTTGTTCTAATTAGCAATCCCTAAGACATTATGCCTCAATTAGATGATAATCCCTGGTGTCACTATCCTACATCACATACTCAACATGAAGTGCTTGAAGACCCATCGTATAAGCATTTGTTGGAGCATTGCAGGAACAAATCGATCGAGCAGCAACATAATGTTGTCCTCCATGTCACGCCACTGTAATTATTCATCCTAGTGTAGGATGAATGTAAAATTTGGTACATACTCATCAGGATGAGCATATACCAATTGGTATTCTTGAGGCATCGACAAATGTACTCCATCAGACTTGGGTGGAGAATCACTCCTGTGAGAAGAAGACATTTGATGTTAAAAAAAATAAAAATGCAATGTGCTTCTTAAAATTGTTGTAGTGATCTTAAAATGTGATATGACTCTAAGGCTCATTTCAACAATTTTAATAATTTTTACTAAATCCTAGATAGTGCACGAAACAACCAAAAGGTCCCTGGCAATGGTTCCAATGATGAGTGGTGAGGTACCCCTACACCCAACCATACAAATCACTAAGGCATTCACGTGTGATGCAGTTGAATTCCATGGACTTATAGTTCTCCAATGCACTAATTCTCTAGGAAGTGAAATGGGTGTTGAGAACATTCGTTTTCTTCCCAACTACACTTGTGAAGCTCAAGGATATGGTCTAAGTGTAATTAGGGCACATGATTTTTATCATTTTTATGTTTTTTAAATTTAATCGCCTACGACAAGAATGAAAGGTGGAGTAATTTAAGATCTAGTTTATCTGCTGCTTAACTAGCCTAACACAAATACTTGTTCCCACTTCCCAAACACATCCTGAACACATATAGTGCTACTGGGCTACCAAACATTAAGCATTTCTAGGTTACCAAGTGCTACATGTATGCTTGAGGTGGTCATGCTTGTGTTCATTAACATCTAGAAATTGATTGCTTAATTAAAGTGCATTAACGTGAAGTGCATGAATATTAAATGCATCAAGGAAATATTTAATCTATTCTCAATGCTGCAAGGATGATCAAAAGGGTTCGTTTTTATTCCCATCACACTGTTGTGCTCAAGTACATCAATGTTCAAACAAAGATCTGCATACACTCAGACTCCTGCTATAGCCACTCAGAAAATATTCTAACTTTGGAGAAAATAAATTGTAAGAGCTTCACTATCTATGAAAAAAACTATGAAAAGCTTCTTAAAAATCACGAGCCCAAGTGCTATATTTATAGGCCAAAATATACCCTGTGATATTAAATATTTGACATTGCGTCCTAAGCTTCAACATTGAGTATCCAATGTCAAGGCCTCAATATCGAATACTCGATATCAAAGCTAGTCAAAACATGATTCATCACTAGGAAATGCTTTGATGGTGTAGTGTGCACTAGATATATGTCTATTATAGATAAACATGTGATGAGTAGCAAGGTACCCCTATGCTCAACCATACGAATACAAGCGTTTCATGCGTGATCCGATTGAATTCTAAGGACTAAGTGCCTATCTGCCTTTGTGGAACAATAAGAGGTTGGTTAATCGTTGTCTTCCCAAACTTACTTGTATGTCACAGTTGTATGATTAAGTAAGCTTGACGCATATGATTTTTATAGCTTTTATGTGTTTTATATCCTGCACTAGTAAGGAGGGGGAGAGAGATAACTAAGTAACTAATCTAATTTAACTACTCATTAACTAATTTCTAATTACTCCTAACACCACTATCTGTTACCATTTTTCATACACATCCTAAACCAATGCAACGCTGCTAGGATTACCAAACGCTAATCGTTACTAAGTTACCAAGCGCTACACGCATGCTCAAAGCGATCATACTGAGTGTATTTAACTAAGAGAGTTGTAGGATGAGAGAAATCATTAATCAACTAGGAAAGCATTAACTAATAATTAACACTAATTAATCTATTCTAAATGCTGCAAGGTTTATCATAAAGTTCATCTTTATTACTGTACACAAAGTTTGCTCAGGTACACAATGCTCGAATAAAGATCTATTCACTCTATAACTCCTACTACGAGCAAGCAAAAATAATTCTAACTCTGGAGGGAAAAAATGGCAAGAGTTTAGCTAAGGGACTAACTATCTAATGTGAAAACCAAGGCTTCCACCTCTTATTTATAGGCGAGGAGACAGGCCCTGATATCGAGTATCCGACATTGCATGGTTGGATCTGATATCGTAGACCTGATATCACAGACACGATATCATGATCCCAATATCACAGTTCATCATACCCCCATGACTAAATAAAAACTTTTCCTTGAGTTCCTTACAAAATATTGGGAAGGTATGGAATTATTGACTGAATGACCATTGACGGTGGAATAGGGTGACAGATTCAACATGCCCCGTGAATGGATCAATAATATAATACATGACAGCATTAGTGTTCATGACCACTGAGGTGAATACTATACATAAATGACATCTAGCCTTTATTTGGCAGCTGGAAGAGAAGGAGAGAGAAAAAGAATAAGGCGTGCTGCTACCGATGCCAAGATTACACCTTCTGTTGTTTATCCATAGCCATGCCACCAATCTTGCTCCTTTCATAAACACTTCAGTTCCGGTTCATCCTGAGTGTTTCCTCCAAGCCCAGTCCATTGTTGTATGATCGCCATTTGCACACACAACACAGTCACAAATGAGCGAGGGTAGATAAATCATAATGCATTTGATACCTTGCCTCAATGTAAAGTGTATTGGCTGAGTTGTGGTTATGACACATACTAATTCTAGAGATTTAACATTAGTGACTACCTAATGTGTAGGGGTTAGGAAAAATTGAAAAATGTGTGCTAGGGCCCCCATGACTAAGAGCGAACCTCCGGTAGAAATAGAATGGAAAAAGATAAGGAATAAGAAAAATGGAGAAAAAGCAACAATGAAAACACCAATAAAATGGATGTCATGGATGGGGATGAAACAAAAAAAAATTGTTGATTGTAGGAAACATTTAAGGAAAAAAATTTAACAAATGCACCAAAAAGGAATGCCAGTGGGTCCTCCCCAAAGCAAGCTCATGCCCTTGATGTCCTAACAGACCCACAAACCAAAGAGTCCATAGGCTCTAGGAATGTCATTTGGAAGCAAGAGTTAAAAACTTACCCACAAGAATTCACCAAGGAAAAACAATGCATCAACCAAGATACAAAATAATGATAAAACTAGCAATGAGGTGAAAAATGGAAAAGAAAGGTGGAGAAGAGAGAATGAAATGGAAAACCAAGAACAAGGTTGTGTAAAGTCCCTTATGTGTGTTTTATGGTTAATGTGACCAAGTATAACTCATTCCAAATCTAGGCTCAACAAACCACATTCAGTGACCTCGCATCAACACATTTGACCAACCTATCCTCTTAAAGCAACAAGAATGCCTAAGCGAGATGAAGAATCAGGAAGCAAAAAAGGGCCTTAGTTAGAGGGAACCTTCAGGCATGGGTAACATGTCTTTCCAATGCCATAACCAATGCGTGTAGCCCAAGTTCATTATTGTGTCTAAGGGGTGTGCTTTGAATTCTCACTCTCTTTTTTTTGCATGAGAACCACACCATGAAAAGACTTATTTTTATGTACTCAACTTTTGGATATTTTATGAACAGAAGAATGGCAAAAAACCCAAGGAAAAAGCATCCAAGCACTCAAGAGAATAGCCAACACAACTACATCAAATCCCCTTGAAGTCATACCCTTTTCATCCTTTAAGTCTTTCCTTAGTTTGAGAAATACCCAGCCACCAATTCGTTAACAATTATATTAGAGAAAGGGACTATACAATACCAATCCAAGGGAGACCATAGGATTTTATGGATGCATGAATGATGTGGACTCATTGCTTGTTTTATTAAAGAACCATACCTTAATATCAACATCATCTTTCAAAGGTAAAACCCAAACATTAGTAATCAATATGGTATTATTCATGCCATCATCATGAACATTTTTCGNCCAAACATTAGTAATCAATATGGTATTATTCATGCCATCATCATGGACATTTTTCGGGTGATAAACAAAATAAAGTAATCACATAAAGAAATGGTAAAAATATGAACAATGGTGTAAAACAAAAACAAGAAAGATTAAAGAAATGTACAAAAGAAAAATGTGTAAAACAAAAATTTAGAAAGAACTGAGGGCCTTCAATGGTTAGCAGAGGTGGCCATCTCCCCCATGACTAAGTTGGAAGGAGGAGATCTGAAATAATGAACAAGGTTGCCCACCTACAGAGGTAGCATGTGTTCTAGCTATCCTAAACTCATAGAAAGGTTTTGTTTGTTGCACGTTGACTAATAGTCTCTTCTCTGGGCTCTCAGGTTTATATATGGTCATGGACCTTGAAGAAAAAGTTGCATAGATAATGTAAGGTCCTTTCCATAGTGTTTGAAATTTGGTACGTTGTGACACATGTGTGGGGTTCCAGTAGAGAACCTTATCTCCTAGCTAATACTTAACTTTCCTAATTTTTAGGTCATGACGTTGTTTATTAAATGCCTTGTGCAATTCATTAGATGATATGATAGCTAGTTGATTCTCATCTAGCAAGTTAGGAGTCATCAACCTTTGTTTTTGTGCTATATCAAGGTCAAGGTTGAGGTCACATGCCATGGATAGTGTATGGAGCTCAATTTGGATAGGGAGCGTTGGAAGTTTTCTATACACTAACTCGTAGGGAGAGTAGCCTATAGGGAGTTTCCATGTGGAGCAATATGCCCAAAGAGCATCATTCAATTTAGTGCTCCAGTCTCGCCTATACTTGCTAATGGTTCTAGTTAGTATTTTAGTAATCTCCCTGTTGGTGACCTTGGCTTGACCGTTCGCTTAGGGGTGATATGGTGTATTCAATTTATGCTCAACCCCTAAGCATTGCATTAACTTTCAAAAAGTTACACCTATGAAGTGTGTACCATTGTCTAAAATAAGTGCACATGGCACACCAAACCTTTTGGCAACTTGTTGTTGAAAAAATTGTGCAGCTGTAGATGATGTGCAATCTTTAATGGCAGCTGCTTCAGTACATTTTGTTAAGTAGTCTATGATAACTATGATGTAAGCTTTTTCATTAGACATTAGTGTAATGGGCTCCATGAAATCAATTCCCCAAATTTCGAAGGGTTCTAATGGTTGAATCCATTGTTGTGAACCCTCCATTCTATCAGTCATTCCCCCATCACATTGACAGCGTTCACAAGATTTGACGAATTGATGGGCATCCTAGAATAAGGTAGGCCAATAATACCCTGCAAGCAAGATCTTGATGGTCATTTGTCTCCTAGCATAATGACCCCCACAAGGGCCCTCATTAGAGTCTTGAAGAACTCTTAGTTGATCTATATCGGGAACACACCATCGAACCAAGCCATCAAGACATACTTTCTAAAGTTGTCCATTAATCTCCATAAAGTACTTGGCTCTATGAAGAAACTGTTGTTTCTTCTTAAGGTCTAGCTCTTGTGGTGTTTGTTGGGTAAGGAGATAGGTAAGAATTCTACCGTACCAATTTGTCTCTGTGGGTGATTGGTTATTCACTACACCAGCAAAGAGGAATTCATCAGGGAAATGATCAAAAATTAAATACTCATCCTCTTTGTTGTCCCAATGCAACCGAGGTAAATAATCAGCAACTACATTCTTGGTGTCTTTGTGATCGATCATCGTTAAATCAAACTCTTGTAGGATTACAAGCCATCGTATAATACGAGGGCTTACCATTGGCTTATTCATGAGGAACCGGATTGCACTATGATCTATGTGTATGAATACTTTCTATCCTAATACATAGTGTCTAAACTTTTCTAGTGCAAACACTACAGCCATTAATTATTTTTCTATAGTAGTGTAGTTAAGTTGTGCACCAGCGATACTTTTACTTGCATAGTGGATGTAATAAGGACGTTTCTGGTCATCTAACTATGTAACTACGGCTTCTAAGGCATATTTGAATGCATCAATCATANATGACTTTGATTTTTTCAAGGTCTACCTCTATCCCTGTATGTGAGATTTTATGCCCAAGTACTATGCCTTATTGGACCATCAAATGGCTTTTTTGCCAGTTGAGCCTCAAATTAGTTTCTACACATCTTTTCAGCACTTGCTCTAACTGGTCCAAGGCTTGATCAATGTTTGCTCCATAAGTGAAGAAGTCATCCATAAAGACTTTCACACCATTTCCTATCTGCTGCTAGAATATGCTTAGAACTAAGCATTGAAACATTGTAGGGGCATTTCACAAGCCAAATGGCATTTTTTTTGTATGTAAACAGTCCCCAAGGACTGGTGAACGTAGTTTTGGCTTGGTCTTCTAGGGCTATTTGTATTTGGTTGTATTCGCTATATTCATCCAGAAAACTATAATAGCGATGCCCTACAATTATGTCTAAGACTTAGTCAAAAAATGGCAATGGAAAGTGATCCTTGAATGTTTTCATGTTTAGTAGCCTAAAATCTATGCACACCCTCCATTTGCCTCCCTTTTTAGGCATGATTACTAAGGGGCTAACCCATTCGCTATCAGCAATGGGGTATATGAACCTAGCCTTTAGAAGCTATTCGGTTTATTCTTTTAGTACTTACTTCAACTTTGGGTTCAATCGTCTCTATGGTTGTTTTCAAGGCTTCATGGAGGAGTCAATGGAAATCCTATGCTGGCATATCCTAGGATCTATTCCAGCTAATTCCGAATATGACCAAGTGAAGGCTTTTGACCACTTATTCATTACGTTTAGCAGACTCCCTTTTTGTTGCGGAGAAAGTTTTGCGTTGATGATTACTGGTTTTTCATTCTTAAGGAATGTGTACTCCATACCGGTGGGCAATGGTTTTAGCTCTAGGGGCTCTTGTTTAAATTTCTTAGGAATTGCCAACTTCCCCTAGTTGATGTTTTTGAGATTAGGACTTGGAAGTCGGTGGTGGACTTGCTCTAATGCGTCTATGCTATCTATGTAAGCACAAGTCAAACCCTCAGTTAGTTCCATGCATACATGTGAGTTGCTTTCTTGATCAGCTATCAGCCACTGGGTGTCTTCTTGTTGTGTGGCTACTGTATATTGATCACTTGTGCACACTAATTGCATGCAGGTAATGTTAAACTTTGCACAACTCATGATCTTTGCATGCAATTACACCCTATGTCACTGTATGTGATGCATGGAACTTTCTTCTTCTCAATATTTCCGAAAGTATTTTCCTTAGATATTTCTAGGGAAAGATTGTAGATTCCTAGGTACGCATCGATAATGCTTAGTCATGCCTTTCCCATTATGATTGGGGAGTCCCCCTTACTATTATTCACTTGAATCACTAGGAAGTCAGCTGGATATGACCATCTACAAATAGTGGTAACAATGTCCTCCACTAATCCCAAGGGAACAGTGATGGATTGGTCAGCCAACTCTAAACAAATGTTGCTCTTTTTTAATGGAGGCAAGTTCCATGCCTTGTACATTTCTTGGGATATTAGGTTAACACCGGAACCTGAATCTAAAAGAGCTTTGCATGGCTCATTCCCAGCAATTTGTAAATATATCAAAGGACTCCCAGGATTAGAGAATTTCTTGGAAAGGTGGTCAACTTTGATCCAATTGGCAACAACATGTGTTAACATGACCGTATGCATTGAATGCAATGCTAGGCTCAAAGGGAGCTCTAAAGCTTTATTTGATACGGAGATGTCCAGAGACTCAGCCGCTTGTGGTTGCAAAGGCTTGGTTGGACTATTGGTTCTGAAGAAAGGTCTTTTCTTCATATAGTTGTTAGAACTAATAGTAGGTTGAGGATTAATAGCCCTTGTGGCATTGCGTTGTTTTGGTTGAGCAGGGAGTTCACCTTGCATTGCTGGAGTAGGTGGTAATGGAGCTATTGGTGCGAGAGATGAGGCCAGATTTGAAGGATGGTACACTTGTGGAATATTGCCCCTAGGAGAGGGAGTCCTATAGTACTTGCAGGCTTAGTAGTGATGTTGAGGAGTAACGTGACCAACAGAGTCACATGGAGAGATTGGATGTTGCACATAATATCCATATGGGTCAGGTTTCCGGTAAGGATATTGTTGCCTTAGTGGTGGCATTCCCCATGATTGTGGGTGCTGCCACTATTGATGTTGCTCAATCGGTTGTGGTGGAGTTCCACTTGGATAATACATTAAAGGTTGGTGAAACTACCTTGGGGATAAGGTAACCATTGGAATGTTTGTCGTTTGTTTAATCGTGTATTAAGTGCATACACCCCAAACTCTTACAGATGTGAGATCACAAGGCAACATTCCTTAGGATGGTCGTATTGACATATCTCGCATTCACTATCATCATCTGTATCTGAGTTTACAACCTCTTCAATAATAGCAACTTTTCCCTTACCCTTGTTACGTGCATTTTTCTCTTCTCTCTTTTTTCTTTTGTCACGATCACTACCTCGCTCTTTAAACTCCTCTACTATTTTGAGAATAGTTTGAAACCTACTATCTAGGGAGTCCCACATTTGGTCTACCTTTGCCAATACTTTTGATATTAACTTTTGGATAGGCAAGGTTTTCCTATTTACCATCTCTTCAAGTGGTGACTCTTCCTCATCCTCACAAAATCTTACTCCCTTCTTTCGAAGGGAAGGATCTCAGTTATATTCTTCTGTAGTTTCTCTCTTTCGTAGCTCACCTTCTTCCTTAGCAACTTGCTTTAGTAGTCTATGAATTTGATGGGACCTAAGCTCGGATAACCTTCCTTGGGCGTAAGTCCCAAGGGTTCTTCTCGTTTCATGCCTAAGCCCATCTACGAGATGGTGTAGTTGATCCCACTACGAATAACCATGGCCAGGACAACAATGTAATAGTGCATGATAGTGGCCCATGATAGCATCCAAGGGTTCATAACTTCCTTGTTTCCATCCTTGGATTTGCTTTCGTAGGTTAGACACCTAGGAGTACGTTTGGTACTTATTGTTGAATAATTCTAACATAGTACTCCACCTACGAATTGATTTCAATTCTAAGGACTGTTACCAGCTTTCAGCTTCTTTTACTAGTGTCCGTGGGAACAACTTAATTTTTTGCCACTCGTTCTCTATGTTTTGCAAGGCACCCGCATCATGAAATGTTTGTAAGTGATTTTGAGGATTAGCATTATATCCCCCTTCAAATCGTGGGATGTTATTCATATCTAACTTCTTGATCCTACTATCTCTTTGGTGTCTTGTTGGAACTCTCATAACCTCAGTTATGTCTAGCATGCTTCGAGTAGTGAGTAGGGGTTCATCATGATTGTCTCGTTTGTGGCGTCTATGATGCCTACGTTGTTCCCTACTCACCCTTCTTCTATGTTGTGATTCCCTAGAGTGCCCTCATCCTTTGTCTTAACTGTTTCATCTATGACTTCCACTTTGTTTCATCTATGACTTCCACTTTGTTTCATCTATGACTTCCACTTTGCTTGCCCTTATCCTCACAATCTTTTTCTCTATGGCTACATCCACTGAAGAACCGCCACCATGATAATGTCTACTACCTTCTCTTCGGTGGTCTCTGCCTCGATCACAATTGCAATCAAAATGCCCATCTTTGTCATGTGTCCTTGTTCCTTTTTTAGACACTTTGTGTCTGTTGGTATCAGCACCTGGGTTGTGAACAGTAAAATGAAGGTTTTGAAACACAAACCCTTAGCCAAAGTCAAGGGGAGGAACATTGTTATGTGGGTGACTACCTAAGGCAGGTTCATCACCCTCAATTTCTCTTAAAACGTGGAGGGCATCCTTGGACCATTTTCCCTTCAAAGACTTATGGTGTCTCTCCTGTTGCAAACCCCTTTGACATTGCACCTCTGTGGGACGATAGTCTCTAGAATCATAGTCTTGCGCAACGTATTCTGCGTGTAAGTGTTGCATGCCTATTCATGTAAGAGCATGAAGAAGCATGCTTGGGACTAAACAATCATGAGGTAACACTATGTTACCTTCCAAGTCACACCAACGCAATTGTTCATCTTGATGGAGAATAAAGGTAAAGTCGGGTATTCATCGGGATGAATATATACCACACGAAACTGTTGAACGATTGGTGAATCAACATCATGTGTATTATGTCGCCGATTGCTTCTTGTGTTAGTCCTAGGCAGTGAAGTGCTTTCGTGCGAAGAAGAAGACATTTTGTCTTGTTCAGTGTGCAATGTACTATTATCTTTTCCTTAAGAAACCCTAAGGGTTCGTTCCAACAATGTGAATGATTTCTTAAGTTCTACTTAGCGCACAAACAACTAAGTCCCTGGCAACGGCGCCAATGATGAGCGGCGAGGCACCCCTATGCTCAACCATATGAATATGAGCATTTCATGCATGATCTGGTCGAATTCTAAGGACTAAGTGCCTATGCGCCTTTGTGGAACAATAATGGGTTGGTTAATCATTGTCTTCCCAGACTTACTTGTATGTCACGGTTGTATGGTTAAGTAAGCTTGACGCATATGATTTTTATAGCTTTTATGTGTTTTATATCCTACACTAGTAAGGAGGGGGAGAGAGATAACTAAGTAACTAATCTAATTTAACTACTCATTAACTAATTTCTAATTACTCCTAACACCACTATCTGTTCCCACTTGTCGTACACATCCTGAACCAGTGCAACGCTGCTAGGATTACCAAACGTTAATCATTACTAGGTTACCAAGCGCTACACGCATGCTCAAAGCGGTCATATTGAGTGTATTTAACTAAGAGAGTTGTAGGGTGAGAGAAATCATTAATCAACTAGGAAAGCATTAAATAATAATTAACGCTAATTAATCTATTCTAAATGCTGCAAGGTTTATCATAAAGTTCGTCTTTATTACTGTACACAAAGTGTGCTCAGGTACACAATGCTCGAATAAAGATCTGTTCACTCTATAACTCCTACTACGGGCAAGCAAAAATAATTCTAACTCTGGAGGGAAAAAATGGTAAGAGTTCAGCTAAGGGACTAACTATCTAATGTGAAAACCAAGGGCACTACCTATTATTTATACGCGAGGAGACAGGCTCTGATATCAGGTATCCGACATCGCATGGTTGGATCCGATATCGCGGACCCGATATCACGGTTCATCAACATGCAATATTGATCATTTGTAAGTTGGCTCTAGATTTTGATGTCCAATTTGAAGAATATGCTAAAGTTCCATGTTTTGTTAAGTTATATAATCTTTCATTGATTTTTCAAAAAGCTAAGCAAGAAATTGTTAGTCTTCTCAGCCCCATTAAGTATATAGAGTTTATTTCTATA
Source organism: Gnetum montanum (assembly GCA_015680685.1). Classification (NCBI taxonomy): domain Eukaryota; kingdom Viridiplantae; phylum Streptophyta; class Gnetopsida; order Gnetales; family Gnetaceae; genus Gnetum; species Gnetum montanum. The sequence goes on along the minus strand of MNCI01014694.1, from coordinate 1,762,038 downwards.
ACTTTTGGTGTTCACAAATGTTTTCTGTTGAAGTCAACCTTTTAAATCATAAAAAGGAATTGATATTACAAGTAGGAGAAAAGACTTATATATAGCTAATTAAATATTATAATATTCTTCATTCCTACAACTTTGCTATTGTGAAGGACATTTATTTAATGCTTGTTCATTACTACTCAAGAAAAAAGATTTTGAAGAAAAGAAAAAATGTGTTGAAGTTGAAGATACAAAAAAATTAAGCTAATATTAATTATAAGAATGATCAAATGGTAATAAAGAATTTAGAGAATATAAAGGCTCCTATGCATATTTTTACTAATACTAGAGAAAGTATTAAGCTACATAGACAAATAGATCATAAGGCAATTTTTTCCTTATGTAACAAAAATATTATTAACTCAAAGATTAAAACTAGTATTGTCAAGAAGATTATACATGATGAAGATTCTCGACATAGGCTCAATAATAAGTGATGAGGTGAAGATCTTCCACAAGCGATGCCACGTTCTTGCTTTAATACAAGTATTGGTATTAAGCCATAACTCTCTATCTTGAATTAGTGTGCTACTTTAGGTTCAAGCATGAATGTTGAAAAGTGATGTAAATTTTGTTAGGATTAAGACCTTTCTCCCTACTAACAATTAATTTTCTTTATTTATTTTTTCATTGTATCAATTATAAGGTTGTTCACCTAGGTATACACTCCTAAAATTGGAAAGGTTTTTCTTTCCATATATTTTTTTCAATAATATGTACTTAGTGTTGATAAGCTTGTGATGTACTTTGAATTTTTTTTGCTTATTATTAATATTTTTTAAGGGTCCGATACCCTCCCAACAAGACTTTTATTTTAACTTAACTACCCACAAGATAGACGCGGAATATGTTCAAAATCATCATACTTGTCAACTAGTGATGGAATCAACCTAACTAAAGTTGACTTCTTGCTTTCCTTGTTACATGTTATGAGTTTGAGTTGTTTATGAGACAATGACCTTCTCACGCTAAAACATCCCCCACGACCATGAAAGGACAATAAAATAAATGATAATAGGGAATCCCATGATCCAAGGTGATTTATTTTAAAAATTAAAAAATTAGCATCATTGAAGAACCCATACCCAAGGGCTTCCCCTTGGGTATTTTCTAACACGACGAGACGGACATGGCCATAGGTCATGACTTGAACTTGGCACTTAAAACCAAGAACCAGAAGAATGAACAGGAGCCACAACAACAAATGCAAATTGCTTAGCCTTAACCATTGGAGGAATACTAGCCAGTTGTTCGCAACCAAACAGGTGCAAATTTATCGGGGAATCTTCACAAAACACCGGATACGGTTGTTTTTAAATCAGCACGGCAGTTTTTTTCTTCGATTTGCAGTCGTCGATCATCAGAATGAGTCTGTCTAGAACAAACCTTGACAGGTAATACAGTGCAGACGCGACTGCTGCCTTGTTTTGGATAACAAATGGTTGGAAGGAATTTGTTTTGTTAGAATAATTACAGACTAGTAATTTTGTTGTTACGTGTACGTTCAACAAGCAAGAAGACGATCTGTCGTTGTTTGTTGAACAAAAAAGTCAGACAGAAGAGATGAATTGATGATGAAGACAGAGTTGGGAAAAATGATTAATGAACGTGTTGTCAGACTCCGCATTCACTAACTGAGCTGTTTTTAGGCTTCACGGCTTTTGCACGCGTTCCGCATTACTCTTCCTGCATTTAGTCATCTTAACAGTGCACACCTCCAAAAAAATCGTCTTCACAGTTGAAGAGAAATTCTTCAAAACATTAAAAAAAACATATCAGAGTCGTGCATCTAACATTTCACCAGTTCCATACCAAACAAGTTTTGCGTCTGCATTTCAATAAACAATAAACGAAGAATCCCGATTGTTTATTGTGCAGGAAATGCAATCCCTGGATCAGTGATTCTTATGTTTTCTTCGTGGTCTGATCTTGCAGCATTGATCCCTGGGCGGCTGCGGCGTTACAGCCAGGTTATTTCATTAGGATATATGTTGAAAAGCAACCACCATGTGAACGGTCTTTTTCTTGCTTAATGGAATTTTCCAGGATTTACTTAATGGATGGAATGAAATGGAATTTTCCAGGATTTATCAACGATTCTTGAGATCCAAGGATTGGAAGAATTGAAGCAGTTTTGTGCGTTGGATTTATTTTTAGGGCTTTGACAGAGCACAGAGAGGTTGATCATGGCCGGTTGGATGTTTGAAACGAAACACAGGCACTGGCTTTCTAAGCTTGTTTTCGTGGGTCTGGTAATTTTTATGTGCCTCTCATGGATGCAGATATCAAACGAGAAATTAGGCCTGCCATTCATGGAGAATTATGGTAAAAATGGGTCAGATTTAACTGGGAAGAAACTCCCGAAGCTTGCAGAGCCCAAGATAGCCGTATGCCTGGTGGGAGGTGCCAGGAAATTTGAACTCACAGGTCCATCTTTGCTTGAGAATGTTGTCAACAGATACCCAAATTCTGATTTGTTTTTGCATTCTCCTTTGGATCAGGATTCCTTCAAGTTTTCTCTTCTTAAAGGAGCTAATAGTGTTGCGATGATCCGGATTTTTGTTCCTCAACATTTGAATGAGTCCACTGAGCAGGCAGAGGTTCTCACTTCTAGCAATTCACCTAATGGAATACAGGTGTGCCAGCTTTTCCAGGTTTACTCTGTTGTTTATGGTTCCATTCGGCTGCTTACCCTCCGAAATTTAGAGATTTTCATTTCTTTATACACCTACTGAAAATTTTAGAAATGTCTTGCGGTCAGTTGAGAATTCCTTTTCTTAATTGTTATGCAATAGTTATGAACGGTGAAATGTTTCCTTTATAAAACAGGGAATAGGGTTTATATAGCTTGCTAATTATGAATTTCAGTTTAGTTTCAGTCCTCAATAAAACAAGAAATAGTGTTTATATAACTTACCGATTTTGAATATCTGCTAGTTTCAGTTTTAGGTAGGAAGTAAAGGCTTTTTATTTTACTGGCCAACGTTCAACCAAAACCGAATACCTTTGAAGAGCCATGTTTCTGAACAGCATCATCTTTCATATTTCTAGTTTTGGATCTGATATCGTTCATAAAAAGGTCTGCATGCACAGAATTGGGCACGAAGGTTTTATGTTTTGATTGCTTGGAGACTTCCACATCATGTAACTCTTGAAAAACGTGAGACAATGTATTTTAGATGGCTAGGTTACCCATGGATAATGTGCTAAGCCACCTTCACATTGAGCAGCTATCTTTTCTTTTATGAACTATACTGGTAGCACCAAGAGGGTAGAAAGTCGCTTATGTTGTAGCCGTCCTAGAACCTAGACGGATTGAACATGTATTATCAAAGTTCAAACAAAATGTTTTGTTTTGTTTTTCTTTGTATTATTTTGTTCTTGTTTTGGAGGGGGAGTGGTTCATCTGAAAGTCTCTCACTCAGAACATTCCTGTACGTTTGTAAATTTCATTGATAAGATTATTCAATTTCTGATGTGGGATTTATATTCTTCTTGGGAAAACAAACATTATTCAATTACCAGGAATGTCTCTTGCTGTCTCCATTTGATCATGAAAATTGTCTCCATTTGGTCATGAAAATTGGAGAAGACTAGGATGATGATGATGATAATTTTAAGTATGAGTTTGATGTATGCTAATGATGTGAATATATTTAGTCCAAATCCTATTTCTGAGATTTGCTGAGATTAACTAGTTTGCTATAACTCTGGCTTACCGAAATTGTATATTTACTTAACCAAAAAATTCCAAATTTCCCGGTTGTATCATTTTTGAAAAAATGTAGCTGTAATGGGTAAGCAATTTTATATTATTTAGAGCATTGATGAATTTTTCTTGATGATTTCAGGGCCTTTTGCAGTATTTCAACTTGGTTGAAGGATGTTTGACAATGATCAAGTCTTACCAGAAAAAGCATCAAGTAAAGTATGATTGGATTGTTAGAACAAGGGTTGATGGATACTGGAGTGGACCATTGCCCCGTCCAAGTGTTTACTCAAAAAAAATGTACATAGTTCCACCAGGGTCCCAATTTGGAGGTCTAAATGACAGGCTAGGAATTGGAAATATGAACACAAGTGAAGCTGCATTAGCAAGGCTTAGTTCTATACCACTATTGCATAGCAATGGCTATAGGAGGTTGAATTCAGAAACTGCTTTTAGGCGTCAGCTAGATGTGAGAGGCATATCTTTCAAGTTCAAAGGCTTCCCATTTTGCATATTATCTGAGAGAAAGTATGCATGGCCCCCCACTAGCTTTGGTGTTCCTGTGGCATCTATATTAAGCAAGGGAGCCTTGAATGGAGCCAAATGCAGGCCATGCACTCCAGCCGCTACAGGGGAGGCTGCTCTGAATATCATAGGCTCGTTAGAAAGGACCTGGAGTTGGATATTACCTCCTTTAGATTTAAAGCTCTGTGATGCTCATGCAAATTGGGAGGAAAAGTGGGAGAGCATTTTTGACAGGGTAGCAGGTCCAGAATTTTCCAAGGTAAGGAAGATTATCAGAAATCAGTCTTTAACACAATGTATCAAAGATATGGACTTGCTAAAGCAGAAGGCCGTTGTCTGGGACGCTCCTGAATCAGAAAATATTTGTAGGAAGGCTTTTTCCCAATCGGGATGATTGGCACTTGTATTCTTTTTGTGGTCTTATTTTAAAAAGACAATTAGAATGAAAAGTTCCTAATTTCTGTGTATCTATGGTACGTTTTATGCAAAAGGGTTTAGTATCCATTTGCATCTCGTATATTTCAACTTCAATTAAGATACAACGAATTCATATGGGGTTGAACAGAGAAAACTGGAAGGGTATCGGTCTGAATGAATGAGGCTGGACAGAGGAGCACGTTGATTGATCAAAGTTTTGTTAAGAGTAATCATTTTCAATGAGAGTGTTTTATTTTGTACAAATGGCTTAGCTATGCAGTTTACTTGGCTCCAGAGGTTCATAAAAATTATCTTGTATTACATGTAAGGTGCTGGTGAACACACCAACCAGATGCTAGTGTCTCAGAGTCAGATGAAAAAGTCAAGATTTTGCTAGCTCTGGAAGCTATTCCAAGGGTATTTATGGTATTTAACATTTTCTTATCTTGCAGTGTCTTATACAAGACTTGAAATGGAACTGCTGCATGCACTGAAAATGGCTTTGAGAAGTCTTCATTCAGTGTTCCGAGGATGATTGAATGAATTAGCTCATAATTCATCAATGGGGTTTTTGTGCTTTTCAGAAATATTCAAGGAAGAGAAGACCATGCTTTAGAAGTCTTTTTCTATCGAGATCAGACATTTTGAGAGATGTATGTAGAAAATTATCTTTGTAATTTCATTGTCGTTCATACCTTGAAGTTTTTAGAATCAGGTGATCCCGTAAATTGTCTCTTCATGGCCAATTGTCTTGGTGTTCTCTTATATTCATTTTACATTACTCTCTGATTTTTAACGATGGCCGTTCGGTGCATGCTTGTATGACTTCCAATGTGGAAGCCTTCGAAGAATTCATGGAACGCTGCTACCATCTCTTTGTGCTTGATAAAATGAAGCATGGGGACGATGAATGTTTTGTTGGGTCAAGCTATGAGATTGTTTCAGAAGATTAAGCATCGAAGTTAACTTATCTTTTACTGTGCTGCTATTAAGACTCAATTCGCTGTTACAACATTGTAAACTTTAGTATTCTGAAACATTTCCAGCGGTCTGATTATCCTCCCAAGGTTCAATCTCAGGTTAAACACTCTTTGATAGTAGTTGAAGCATAACTTCTTACTCTTCTGCTATTAGGTTTCAATGTGCTGTTATAACATTGTAAACTTTTGGCAACATGAATCTTGTTCAGTCGACTTTCAAGGTTCAAATTCAGGGAAACCATACTTCTTCTTAAACAACGAGACTGAAACAGGCTGGTGTATCAATAGTATAAAGTTACAGACGTAATTCTATGATGAGATACAAAATTTACTGACTCTTTAAGCTTAAGTTTAACACCCATCAAGGTGTGTTAATTATTTTAAGGAACCTGCAAAATATTATGAAACAGTTGTTGCAAGTGTACATTCGATGTCACGGAAGTTTCTATTTTAGCATAGATTTTATGTAAAGGAAATTTCTAATTTGGACATAGAAAATTATAATTTGTAACTCCAAGCTAAGGCATTATATCCACTATATAAGTGGTTATTTGGATGGTCATTAAGTGTGAGTCATCAAGGCATTAAATCATTGAATGTGTTGATCTCTTGTAATGGTTAATTGAAGTTAAGGCTTGCTAGGAGTAGGAGCCCTTGCTGGGTTTTTCATATTCTTAAGAATTTTTTGTGCTCTTGGCACATTTCTTTCAATTCATGATTAAATCTCTATTTTTGTTGCTTGCTATTATTCTGATTTTCTACTTAATGAAGGTGTAAATTAACAAATTGGTGAAGAGAGAGATTGATTGAATTTATTCCGAGGATCCTTACCTCTTTAAGTGAAAGCATTTCTTGAAATGGTAAATTGTCGAGATACATTGAGGAAATAGAAAAATTCAATCATAGCTATGACGAATCTTTTGAAGGTTTGAATGAAAGATCTCCTAGAAGTTGGTATCATTGGGATCAAGCCTCTTAAGATGATGAGTGGACTCATTTGGACTAGTTGGCACCTTGTGTATTTTATAGAAGTATTTTAAACTCTACTCTTATAAATTTGGAAGGTGAAAAGAATACAAGATTATGGGATGCTATGGGTGTAATTGATCAATTTAGTTATCATTCCAATAGATTGCATCTTAGAATACTTCATTTTTTTAAAAAAAAACATTGCCTAGAAATGCAACTATTGCATCTCACCTATGAGTTAGTTGTAATGAATGCATTGCTTTGTTGTTGATGAGCGGCTAGGTACCCCTACACTCAACCATACGAATACGAGCATTCACACACGATTCGGTTGAACTTCGTGGATGGGCTAGTTGTGGTATCTAGATAGTTACACGTTGATCGTAGTTCGCTGTCTTCCCACCTGGACTAGTATTTGCTTTGTTATGTATGGTTTAGTACAGAGTGAGGCGTATGATATGATCCTAAACTAATGCTACTCCTAGAGACAATGGAAAATAATCTTGATTAAACTAATGAGTAATAGGAAATGAAGTCTAAACTAACCTATGTGCGATGAGCATCCGTTCTTTACTCATCTGTACACATCTTGGACTTCGTGCACGACTACTACTGGGATTACCAAGCATAGATCCTAGGTATGTTACTAGGTTACCAAGTAGTCACACTTAAATGCTCGTGATTAAATCGTACTCATTTCCCAGTTAACAACAAGAATAGTAAATTATGGTAAAGAAATATTAACTAAAAAAATAATAAATAACAATAATAATTAATGATAACAATTAAATAATTAAAACTAAGTGAATGCTGCAATGATGAAGTAATCTCGATCTTTATTGTCGATCATGTGTGTGTCCAAGTACGTCACACTCGAATAAAGGTTCCGTACAATTACAAGCATCGCACTGTGGGCATGCACTTGGGAAAATATTCTCTAACTCCTATGGAAACAAACTGAAAGAGTCTAGCTACAAATGACAAAAGGATGCCTAAATGAGGTAGAAGGCCCTCTTATTTATAGGCTGGGATAGGCGGCTGCGTAAATGGGGCCCCGTAAACGCATCGACTTAATGACACTTCATCATACCCCCACGACTCAGTAAAAACTCATCCTCAAGTCAAAGGCAGGAACAAGCTCAATTGAATACATAGTGGATAGGTACTAGAAATTTATTCATGCCGCAGTGGATATGACAAAATTGGGACACAGACACAAAATGACAAAATTTGTGGAACTCATGGGGTTCTCGATAGTGGTGGCTCCTCCATGGGTGCCTTTCCTTTGTCCTATGCATCAGGCTTCTAAGATTGATACCATTGAAGAAGCACCTGACGTTTCTCCTCTTCTATTTGAGGATTATGAGTTGTCCATGCTGATGTTCCAATGTTTGATGGAGTCGGCACTTTTCATGGACGTGGCAACTGCAGGAACACTTGATTGGCCTTGACATGCCATGCCGCAAATAGCTGTCGTTCCTCTTCATAGGCTTGGGCCCTTGCCTCTCCTCTCTTTGCTTGGATAGATTATGCAGTAACAGGAGTTTTATGATGGATGCTGAATGATTGCCTTCTACTCTGCATGTTCTGTACGAGGTCCTATTCCATGCACTACAAGGTTTATCCAAGAAGTTCGTCTTTATTTCCGTACACAACTTGTGTTCAGGTACAATGTTGCTCGAATAAAGATCCGTTCACTTTAGGACTTCTACTGCGGGCACATGGAAAATATTCTATCTCTGGAGTGATCAATCTGCCAGAGTTTCCCTACTTCTAGCCTAGGACAAGGAAATAAGGGAGAGCCACCTCTTATTTATAGATTTTGCGGCGCACCGTGATATCACGTACACGATATCGCAGGGGACAACGCAATATCGCATGGGATGCGATATTGTGACGGCCGCAATATCGCATACGTGATATCACGTCTCATCATACCCCCATAACTGAATGAAAACTCATCCTTGAGTTCCTTACAAAATATTGGGAAGGTATGGGATTATTGAGGGGAATGGAACTAATGGGATGAACAAATCATGATTACAAGACTTGACAAAACTGGTGTTCATGAAAACAAGGGTGAACACCTTGTTACATTGACATTAGGCCTTATTTGACAGCTGAGAAAGAGAGAGAGAAAGAAGTGTTGCTGCTGCCAACGCTCGGATTGCACCTTTGTTGTCCATCCATAAGCGCATCATCGATCTTGCTCCTTGCATAGCTGCTTCAGTGCTGCTCCATTCCATGTGTTCCTTCCAGATCCAATTTGTTGTTGTATGATTGCCATATGCACACACAACACAATCTTATATTAGCAAAGGTAAATGAATCATCATGTAATTGATACCTTGCTACGGTGAAAGGTCCATTGGCTAGGTTGTGGTATGGCTGATGTAGATCTGGAGATATAATAATGATGACTACTGAAGGTGTAGGGGGTAGGAAAAAATTGAAAAAATTAGGGCTAGGAGAAAATCAAAAAAATTGGGCCCCGTACCCCCATGACTAATCGCGAACCTCCGGTAGCATTAGAATGGAGAAAGAAAAGAAATAAGAAAGATAGATAAAAAGGGACAACTATGACATCGATGAAATGGATGTCAAGATGAAAATGAACAAATAAAATTAATTGCGAAAATGTTAAGGGAAAGAATTTAACTAGTGCACCAAAGAGGAATGTCAATGGGTCCTTCCCAAAGCAGGCTCATGCCCTTAATGCCCT
>MNCI01014694.1:1728511-1752395 GCA_015680685.1 Gnetum montanum | reverse complement strand
ATTTTTATTTTGAGTTCCATAACTAGTGCTTGTAGCCCAAATGATTATTTTGTCTAAGGGGTGTGCTTTGAATTCTCACTTCTTTTTTATTTTTGGTTTGTGTTTTGTGTTTTTATGCGTGAGAACCACACCATGCAAAGACTTTGTTATTTTTATTTATTCAGCTTCCAATAATTGGGTAACATCAAAATGGTAAGAAAACTCAAGAAGAAAACATCCAAGCACCCAAGAGAATGGCCAACACAAATGCACCAAGTTCCCTTGAAGTCACACCCTTTTCAATCCTTGAGTCCTTCCTTAGTTTGAGAAATGCTCAGTCACCAATTTGTTAAAGTTCTTATTTAGAAGGGGACTGTACATTTCCAAGCCAAGAGAGACCATAGAACTTGTGGACGAATGGATGAAGTGGACTCATTGCCTACCATATCAGAAGAACATACCTTAGTATCAACATCATAACTTAAAGGTAAAAACCAAACATTAGCAATCAATGTGAAATCAGTTCATACCATCATTTCGAACACTTATTGGTGACAAACTTATAGGGTGGATCACGTGCACGCACACACACACAAAAAATCAAAAAAATCAAAAAGTATAATGATGATGTAAAACAAAAAACAAAAAAAGTTAAAGAAATTTGCAAAACAAAAACATGTAAAACAAAAATGTGTAAAACAAAAACTTGTAAAACAAAAATGTGTAAAACAAAAATGTGTAAAAAAAAACGTGTAAAACAAAAACTTAAAAGAACTGAGGGCCCCATATGATTAGCATAGGTGGCCATCTCCCCCATGATTGAATGGAAAGGGAGAGATCTAAAATAATGAGCGTCTATTTGAATTTCTTAAAAGTGCCCAACTCCTCCCCATTGATGTTCTTAGATTAAGGGGTGGAAGTTGGCGATGCTCATATTCCACTGTGTCTATGCCTTTGTTGTTGGCATGGGTTGTTTCCTCAGTTCGTTCCATGCATGTTTGGTTGCTTCTTCTAGTGGCTGTCAACCACGAGGTGTTTACTACTTGTTGTGTGGTTGCTACATACAGGCATCTTTGTTTCAAAGTTTCAAGGGCACACCTATTGCATGAAGGAATTTCCTTCATGTCATCACCCAATGAATCAAGGTATGTGATGCATGGAACTTTCCTCTTCTCGATATTTTCATAAATTTTTATCTTAGAAATTTCCAAGGAAAGATAGTGGATCCTAAGGTATGTGTCTACTGTGCTTAGCCATGCCCTTCCCATTATAATTGGGAAGTCCCCTTCATTGTTGTTAACTTCAATCACCAGGAAATCAGCTGGGTATGACCAACCACACATAGTGGTGATGATTTCCTCCACTAATCCCAAGGGAATGGTGATGGACTAGTCTGCCAGCTCTAGTTGAATGTTACTCTTTTTAAGTTGGTGTAGGTTCTAGGCTTGATACATCTCTCGTGAAATTAAGTTGACTCTGGAACCTGAGTCAAGAAGAGCCCTATGTGGTTCATTCCTGGCGACTTGGAGGTAGATTAAGGGACTCCCAGGGTCAGTTAGTTTTCTGAGAAGGTGGCCTACCTTGATCCAGTTGGTTACGATATGCATTAACATAACCATCTATGTGAAGCTCTATTGTTGAACTGAAGGGTGTTCCGAAGTGTTAGATACTGGAGGAGTGTACATGGGCTCAACCGCTTGTTGTTGTGAGAGTTTGTCTAGGCTTTTGATTTTGAATAAGGGTCTTCTCTTTTTACAGTTGTCAGAACCAGCAGCATGTTGAATATTTACAGCTCTCGCAACGTGACATTTCTGCGGTTGAGTAGGAAGTTCCCCTTGCATTGTTGGAGTATGAGGTGTTATGGGAAATACTGGTGGAAGAGGTGCGGATGGATTAGGAGGATGGTATAGGTATGGAGTATCTCCCGAAGGAGAAGGAGTCCTTCTAAAGTACTCTTGAACTTGGTAGTGACGTTGGGAAGTTGTGTGACCCATAGAGTCACTTGGAGAAATCGGTTGCTGCACATAATATCCATATGGGTCTGGCTACCNGGAGAAATCGGTTGCTGCACATAATATCCATATGGGTCTGGCTACCTGTAAGGGTACTGTTGTTTCAGTGGTGGCATCCCCCATGATTGTGGATATTGCCACTACTGATGTTGTTTGATGGGTTGTGGTGGAGTTTCACTTGGATAATATGTTAACGGTTGGTGGAACTATCTTGGGTTACCTTGGGGATAAGGTAACCTTCAGGGTATCTACCGTTGATTAAATCTTGGGTTAAGTGCATACACCCCAGACTCTTGTAGATGTGAGATGATTGGACAACATCCCTTAGGATGGTCATAGTGGCAGATCTCACATCCACTGTCATCATCTGAATCTGAATCCACAACCACATCATAGTTAGTAAATTTCCCCTTACCCTTGTTATGTGCAGGGCCTAAATCACTCCGCTTTGTCTTACCTTTGTCACTACTTTGTTCCACCTTAGACTCTTCTACAATTTTCAAGACAGTTTCAATTCTAGAGTCTAAGGAACTCCATACATCGTCTACCTTAGCCACTATTTCTGTTAAGAGTTTTTGAAGCGGTAATGTTTTCTTGTTCACCAACTCTTTGATTGGTGACCCATCCTCTTTATCACAAAATTTCACTCCCTTCTTTCAAAGAGAGGGGTCACGGTTGTATTCTTCCACACTTTCCCATTTTTGTAGCTCACCTTCTTCTTTTGCTACTTGTTCTAACAAGCGATGAACCTCATGGGATCTAAGTTCTGATAATCTCCCTTGGGCATAAGTCCTAAGGGTTCTCCTGGTTTCATACCTTAGCCCATCTACGATGTGGTGGAGTTGATCCCGCTGTGCATAACCATGGCCCGGGCAACGATGTAACAATGTGTAGTAGCGGCCCATGGTAGCATCCAAGGGTTCGTGATTTCCTTGCTTCCATCCTTGGATCTTCTTACGTAAATTAGACACTTTGGAGTATGTTTGATACTTATCGTTGAAGAGTTCTAGCATCATACTCCACCTCCTGATGGTTTCTAGCTCTAAGGACTGGTACCAACTCTCTACTTCCTTGATGAGTGTCCTGGGAAACAACTTAAGTTTCTGCCACTCGTTCTCAATGTTCTGCAAGGCATAGGCATCATGGAATGCCTGTAAATGATGTTGCGGATCTGCGTTGTATCCCCCTTCAAATCATAGGATGTTGTTCATGTTTAAGCATTTGATTTGACTATCTTTTAGATGCCTTGATGGGATTCTTACTGCCTCCATTATGTTTAGCATACTTCGGGTTGCAAGTAGGGGCTCATCATGATCATCTCTTTCATGATGCCTATGATGTCTCCGTTGTTCCCTACTTTCCCTTCTTTCATGCCCTTGTCCTCTCTCTCGACTCTCTCGTCGAGGTCTCTCATTTTTCTTACCTTTATCCTCTCCGTTATGCTCTTCATGATTGCGCCCTGATGTGGAAGAAGAGGGTGAGTGATGAGATGAAGGAGAAGAAGAAGAAGAACTATAGCCATGATGATGCTTCTTGCCTTCTCTTCGGCTGCTTCGGCCCCGATCGTGATGACAATCTAAGTGCTCATCTTGTTATATGTTTTTGTTTCCTTAGTGAATAGCTATACACAGGCATCAGAACCAGGGTTATGTATTGTTGAGCATAGGTTCTGATACCCCACCTCCTCACTATCGTTAGGAGGGGGAACATCTCTTGATATAGAACCCATTGTGAGTGGTTCACCATCTCTAGTTTCACTAAGGACGTGTGGGACCTCTTCACCCTTCAACAGTGTATGTTGGCTCTCCTGCCTTGCGTCCCTCATATGTTGTAAATCTGTGGGATGATAATCCCTCATGTCAAAATCTTCCATAACGTATTCAGCATAGAGTTGAGTCATGTCAATCTGTGCTAAGGCATGAAGGAGCATGTTGGAGACAACACGATTTAGAGGTAACACTATGTTACCCAACAAATCTCTCCAGTGCATCTGTTCATCTTGATGGTGGATAAAAGTATAATTCGGTATATACTCATCAGGATGAGTATATGTCACCCTATATTTTTGAGGAACCGGCTGATTTAGGCTATGTGTTTTTGATTACCGACTATTCTTTATATGATCCTTAGGTGATGTGCTCTTGTGAGAAGAAGAAGAAGACATGATGTCTTATAGGTGTGCTGATTTTACCGTTATATAATTTTTTTGTTTGATTAACCCTAAGGTTCATTTAAGCTCCCAATGATGTAAATGATCTCTTATGTCCTACTTAGTGCACAAACACTTAGTCCCTGGCAATGGTGCCAATGATGAGTGGTGAGGTACCCCTACACTCAACCATACGAATACAAGCATAGCATGTGCGATCTAGTCGAACTTTGCAGACTAAATGCCTACACGCCTCATGGAACACTTAAGGTTTACCATTTGTTGTCTTCCTAGACTTACTTGTAGTTGTCACGGTGTATGGTTAAGCAAGTCTGAGGTATATGATTTTTATATCTTTTTATGTTTTATGTCTCCTATGCTAACAAGGTGAAGAGTTGAGAAACTAATTACTAACTCTAACTAATGACTAATTCTAAATTACCTAGCGTCAGCATCCGTTCCCACTTACCGTACACACCTTGAACCGATGCAACCGTGGCTACCAAACGCTAATCGTTGCTGGGATCACCACGCGTAACGCAAGTTCTCGAAGTGGTCGTACTGAGGCACTTAACTAGGAGGAAAGGGTTGAGAGAATCTAATCTAGCCTAAGTGCAATGAGCATCCATCCCTTGATTATCCGTACACATCCTTAAATGCTTGTAATCAATTCGTACTCATTCCATGTTACTAGGAGATATGGGTGAGAGAGAGAAAGCAATAAATAACATTAAATAAAATCCTATTCCATGCACTGCAAGGTTTATCCAGGAAGTTCATCTTTATTGTTGTACACAAATTGTGTTCAAGTACAATGTTGCTTGAATAAAGATCTGTTCACTTTAGGACTTCTACTGCGGGCACATGGAAAATATTCTATCTCTGGAGTAATCAATCTGCCAGAGTTTCCCTACTTCTAGCCTAGGATGAGGAAATAAGGGAGAGCCGCCTCTTATTTATAGATTTTTCAACGCACCGCGATATTGCGTACGCGATATCGCAAGGGACAACGCGATACCGCGGCCCATGCGATATCATGTCTCATCAATGGGGATCCTTGCATGTTGGAAATATTGGGGCCCGGTCATACTTACCCCATCGGGGTTCACACACTTGATTAGTGTTGACATAGTGCAAAAAGTTATAAGATGTGGTTAATTTATAAGGAGTTGACCCACTATGGTACTTGTGACCATAAAATGGTATGCAAGGATCAACATGTCTCACCATGTGGCAATATTCATTGGGCCCCATGGTGATTCAAGTGTTGATTGGTGGCCTAGATAGAGTAACATGAGGCATCGGGTTTGAAGAGGAAGATGCACCATAGTGTTGGATTTGTGCTGAGTTGGCAGATGCAGTGGTTTCTGAACTATGGTGTCCCTTTCGACAGTGACGTCTAAAGAAGGGATGCCTTCGATGTTGTGAAGGACCTCCACTGCTATTGACAATAGTAGCACAAGTAACGTTTGTAGGTTGGCGCTGTTGTGCAAAATCTTCTGGCATAGCTGGCAGGGATGTAGAAGGGGCTAAAGTACCAGAATATTGAGGTTGAGGAGAAGTGTAAGGCACACGAGGTGGTGATCTTGTTGGAGAGGACATGGGTGGATAGTACTCAGGAGAATGATAACGATGAGGTGAAGTAGAGGATGCTGATCCCATTGGAGAAACAGGGTGTTGAACATAATAAGCATTTGACGCTGGGACATATGAAGGCTATGGTCTAGTTGGCGGTGTCCTCCCCCATGACTAAGGTTTTTGCCATTGTGGTTGGACACAGTATGTTTGTACGAACTCTGGATGTAACATTCCTCCCCAATGCTCATGTAAATATGACAAAACTAGACATTGGCCCTTGGGGTGATTATACAGACAGATGTTACATTGATATGTATGATTGGCAGTTGAGTTCTTCTCCCTATTCTCTTCCACCCTTTTTTTTATTGTCGCGTGGTGTCCTATCCTGTTTCTCGATTTGGCATAGTTTTTCATCTAATAATGTTGGCATATTCTTCACATCTTTCATGTACCCAGTCCGTCATCTTATTGATCTTTGCCTCAATTTCATCTAGTGATTGTATGACTGGCAAAGATGATTCCACTTCCTTGAAGTAAGTGGATTTCTCCTCTTCATGATCATGGACCCCTGTTAAGTTGACATTTTGGTCCTGTTGAGAACTTTCAACATTCTCCCATTTAGTTATTTCTTCTTCTTCTTTTGCTATCCACTTAATAAGCTCTTGGAGCTAATGGGTTCATAGCTCATATAGTTGACCTCGGGCGTACATCGCTAGGGTCTCCCTTATTTCATTACGGAGTCCATCTATGATATGGTACATTAGCCTCTCCTTAGAGAACCCATGGCCTGGGCAGTTGTTTAACAGTGCATAATATCTTTCTAAGGCCATTTCCAAGGGTTCATGTTGCACTTGTTTCCATTCTTGGATTTGTCTCCTCAAGGTTGACAGTCTCGCATAGGTTTGATATCTTTCATTGAAGAGTTCTACCATTGTCGGCCACCGTTGAATTGATTTTGGTTTTAATGACCTATACCAGACTTTTGCTTGGCCAACGAGTGTCAAAGGAAAGAGCTTAAGCTTTTGCCACCCATTATCAATATTGTTCCATGTACATGCATCATAGAAGGCTTGTAAATGTTATTGCGGATTTGAATCATAGCCTCCTGAAAACTTGGGAAAGTTATTTAAATCAAGCATGGGTAGACAACTTTCCTTTCGATGCCTGCGGGCTATTCGAATAGCCTCCTGTATTTTCGTTAAGCTTGTAGTGGCCAGTAGGGGTTCATCGTCACTAGGTATGTTATGCTTTCATGCGTTGGGATGATGTTGTGTTTATTTATGTTTATAAGAAACCCCCACCTCGGGTTGGATACTCCAATCTTCATTATTATAATATTTGTTGGTTCTCTAATGAATTGCCTCACTAGATGTGGCATTATTATAGTCTTGTAGGAGAGACATGGTTGTAAATTTGTGTGTGATTTAATTACAATTATTATTATTAAATTTATGAAAGATATATCGTCAAGGATTTGTTACAATGATCTTGTATGATGTAACTAATCTAGATAACTAGCACCATCCCTGGCAACGGCGCCAATGATGAGCGGCTAAGTACCCCTACACTCAACCATACGAATATGAGCATTCACGCATGATCCGATCAAACTCCATGGATGGGCTAGTTGTGGTATCTAGATAGTTACACGTTGATCACAGTTTGTTGTCTTCCCACCTGGACTAGTATTTGCTTTGTCACATATGGTTTATTCCAGAGTGAGGCGTATGATATGATCCTAAACTAACGCTACTCCTAGAGACAATGGAAAATAATCTTGATTAAACTAATGAGTAATTGGAAATGAAGTANTAAATAAAATAATAATTAATGATAACAATTAAATAATTAAAAATAAGTGAATGCTGCAATGATGAAGTAATCTCAATCTTTATTTCCAATCATGTGCGTGTCCAAGTACGTCACACTCGAATAAAGATTCTATACAATTACAAGCATCACACTGTGGGCATGCACTTGGGAAAATATTATAACTCCTATGGAAACAAACTAAAAGAGTCAAGCTACAAATGACAAAAGGATGCCTAAATGAGGTGGAAGGCCCTCTTATTTATAGGCCAGGATAGGTGGCCGCGTATTCGCAGCCCCGTCGACGCATTGACTGAATGACACTTCATCAGTTGTAATCTCTTTTTGAATCATGGGATAATAGTGTTCAAAATATTAATGGTATAGGTACTTAAAATTTGAAGTTGTGGAATAGTTGATAATAAAACTTTGAAGAAAGAGCTTTAAGCCTACACCAGTTGAAGCATTATTCATTAAAGGACCTGGTAAAAATAATATTAAATTCAATAAAGTTTTATATGATGCTTCCAAGAAAACACAAAGATGTCGACATGGTGAAAAGTGTGGTCATTCCAAAAAACTAGTGTAAATATGTGAATACTAAGGAGAAAGAGGTTGGATTTGGTTCTTCTAAAAAAGATGTTGAAGAAGAATTCCTAAATTAAGGTAATTTTAATGGTAATTGTGAATATGTTGAAAAGAGTGGTTTTCTAGATACCATAAAGCTACATGCACTTTGGTTTTTTCTTGGGAATGATGAAACCTATGTAATAAAAGGTGGTTCTTTTAAGAAATATGTTGAAGAAGAATTCAAAAACTAAGATAATTTTAATGGTAATTGCTAATACATTGAAGAGAGTGGTTTTTTGAATACCATAAAGCTATATGCACTCTAGTTTTTTATTGAGAATTATGAAACCTATGCAATAAAGGGCTATGATAAAGTTATCTTAGAATGAGAAAATAGTCACAATTTCTAGGATATATCATGTCCTTGAGAAAGAGAAATTTTGCTAACTGTGGGTTGTTTTGATGATTCAAAGCATGGAAAGTATGGATTTATTTCCTAAAGTTTTTGAAAGTTTTAAGAAAAATAAAGCTCTTGTTGATAATCAAACTAACAAAATAATTAAAGGGCTTAGAAGAAGCAATGGTGGAGAATATAGTTCCAATGAATTTGAAAAGTTTTGTAGGATTAAGAGCATTCTAGGCACTCCACAAGAACATGGAGTTGTAGAGTAGGTGAATTGAATACTCTCGAAATGAGCTTGAAGTATACTTAGTAATGCTAGTTTTCAAAAGAAACTTTGATTAGAAATTGTGATGATCACTTGCTACTTCATTAATAGATCTCCTTTATCATCCCACAAGAGATATGGTCTTGTAAGAAAGTATTATTATATCATTTTAGAGTATCTGGATGTGTAGCTTATTAACATGTGCCCAAAGGGTGTAGATCCAAATTGGATTATAAATTCAATAAATGTATCTTATTTAGATATGGTAATGGGATAAAAGGATATAAGCTATACAATCTCTATAATAACATAATCATATATAGTCAAGATGTGTTTATAAAACCATCTCAACTAAATGAGGTTGTGGAAAAGATTTTGGAAAAGCTTATTATGATATTGCTCTGGAATCATCCAAAGAACAAGTTGATGGAACAAGGAAGATTTTCCTTAAGAAGAAGATTGACTACAATGATTAAGAGAGTCAAATTGAGTAAAATTACCACTTTAATATTTAGACTCTTATGTTTTGTATATTAGTGATACTTCTGAAACCTATGAAGAAGCTTGTATTTCAAAAATTAGCAAAGCTTAGAAAACTACTATGGATGAGAAAATGAAATCGCTAATGAAAAATAAGGCATGGAAATTTGTTTAATACCCCCCCAAAAAAATCAAGTTGGATGTAGATGGCTCTTCAAAATAAGAGAGAGAGGTGTACAATGCATAGTTATTGGCTAAATGATACTCTCAAAAGGAGGGTATTGGTTATGAAGAAAAATTTTCATTAGCTGTAAACCTAACTTGTATTTTGAATAAGTGGAAAATTTATTTTCAAGAATTACTAAATGAAGAATTTCTAAGAGAAGATATCCAAGAAGAACAAAATTTTGGCTTGGTTAATGAATTTTTCTTTAAGGTGAAGACCAAATAACACTTCTATAGAAGCTTGGAGAGCACTAGGACACACATGAGTTTCATGGCTAACATAATTATTTAACAAAATTTTGGAAAATAAAGAAATTCCTAATAATTAGAGAAAAAGCATTAATGTTCCCATCTACAAAAATAATGGAGATGTGTAAAATTGCACAAACTATAGATAGATCAAGCTGGTAAGCCATACTTTGAAGCTTTGGGAGAGAGTCATAGAGCAATATTTTAAACTTGAATTAACAATGTTAAAATTAAAAAATTAATTCAAATTTATGCCAAGACGATTTGCTACATAGGCTATTTTCTTGATACTATAATTGATGATGAAATTCAAAATACATAGAGAAAATCTACATATGATCTTCAATGACTTAGAAAAAAAATATATGAAAAAGGTGCTTAGAGATATTATTTGGTGGACCTTGCATAGGAAAAACATCGTTGATGAATATATTAAAGTGATTCAAGACATGTATGAAGAAGCTACCACTAAATTAGAATTGTTTGTGGACCCACTTCTAATTTTTCAATCACTGTAAGTCTAGATCAATGGTTTGTACTTAGCCTGTATTTATTTGCCATTGCGATGGATGAATTAATAAATAATAGACAAGATAAAATGCCTTGGTGTATGCCTTTTACAAATGATATTCTGTTGGTAGATACAACTCCAAAAAGTATTGCTTCTAAAATGAAGAAGTGCATATATGCTTTAGAATCAAAAGACTTAAAAATTAGTAGAAGTAAAACAAAATATATGACATACAATTTTAATAATAGCATAAATAGTGGTGAAATACAAGTGAAAATTCAAGGTAGAAAAGCCCCTCACTATAAAGAGTTCCACTACCTAGGATCAATGCTCCAATTAAATGGTGAAACTAATAAAAATATAAGAAATAGGATTGAGGTAGGATGGTTAACATGGAGGCAGGCTAGTGGTATTCTATATTATCAAAGAACCTCACCAAAATTAAAGGAAAAATTTTATAGGTGATGAACCGCGATATTGCATCCACGATATCGCGTCCATGATATCGAATCAACCATGCAATGTCAGATACCCAATATCACGGCCTGCCTCCTTGCCTATAAATAAGAGGCGACGCCCTTGGTTTCCACATTAGAAGTTAATCCCTTAGCTAAACTCTTGCCATTTTTTCCCTCCAGAGTTAGAACTATTTTTGCATGCCCACAGTAGGAGTCATAGAGTGAATGGATCTTTATTCGAGCATTGTGTACCTAAGCACACTTTGTGTACGGCAATAAAGACGAACCTTATGATAAACCTTGTAGCATACAAAATAGATTAATTAGTGATAATTATTATTTAATGCTTTCCTAGTTAATTAATGATCTCTTTCACCTTACAACTCTGTTAGTTAAATACACTTAGTACAACCGCTTCAAGCATGCGTGTAGCGCTTGGTAACCCAGTAATAATTAGCGTTTGGTAATCCCAACAGCGTTGCACTGGTTCAGGATGTGTACAACAAGTGGGAATGGACATTAGTGTTAGGAGTAATTAGAACTTAGTTAATGAATAGTTAAATTAGATTAGTTACTTAGTTATCTCTCTCCCTCTCCTTACTAGCGCAAGATATAAAACACATAAAAACCATAAAAATCATATGCCTCAAGCTTACTTAACCATACAACCATGACATACAAGTAAGTTTGGAAAGACAATGATTAACCAACCTGTCATCATTCAAAAAAGGCACATAGGCACTTAGTCCTTGGAATTCAACTAGATCGTGCATGAAATGCTCGTATTCGTATGGTTGAGTGTAGGGGTAGCTCGCCACTCATCATTGGCACCATTGTCGGGGACTTAGTTGTTTGTGTGCTAAGTAGAACTTAGGAAATCATTTACATTGTTGGAAGGAACCCTTAGGGTTGCTTAAGAAAACAAAGATAATAGTATATTGCACACTGAACAAGACAAGATGTCTTCTTCTTTGAACAAAAGCACTTCACCATGTAGGACTAACACAAGAAGCAATTGGTGGTCAGATACACATGACATTGATCTGCCAATCCCTCAACAATTTCGTGTGGTATATATTCATCCTGATGAATATGTACCTGACTTCACCTTTATTCTCCACCAAGATGAACAGCTATGTTGGCGTCACTTGGAAGGTAACATAGTGTTACTTCCTGACCTTTCAGTCCCAAGTATGCTTCTTCATGCTCTTACACAAATAGGCATGCAACACTTACATGCAGAATACATTGTGCAAAACTATGATTCAAGAGACTACCATTCCACAGAAGTGCAACATTAAAGGGATTTGCAATAGGAGAGACACTATAAGTCCTTGAAGGGAAAATGGTTTTAAGTGAAATTGAGGGTGATGAACCTGCCTCGGGTAGTCACCCACATAACGATGTTCCTCCCCTTGACTTTGGCCAAGGGGTTGTGTATCAAAACCTTCATTTTACTGTTCACAACCCAGGTGCTGATACCAACAGACACAAAGTGTCCAAAAAAGGAACAAGGACACAGGACAAAGGTGGGCATTTTGATCATAATTGCAATTGAGGAAGAGACCACTGAAGAGAAGGTAGTAGACACTGTCATGGCGATGGTTCTCCTTCTCTTTTACCTTCATCATCTCCTTGACCCTCTCCTTCAGTGTCTAAACATAGCCATAGAGAAACAAATTGTGAGGATAAGGGAAAACAAAGTGGAAGTCACAGATGAAACAACCAAGATAGAGGACGAGGGCACTTTAGGGAATCACGCCATAGAAGAAGGGAGAGTAGGGAACCGCATAGGCATCATAGATGCTACGAATGAGATGATCATGATGAACCCCTACTCGCCATGCGAACCATGCTAGATATAACTAAGGCTGTGAGAGTTCCAGCAAGGAACCAAAACAATAGTAGGATCAAGAGGTTAGACATGAATAACATCCCACAACTTGAAGGAGGATATAACGCTAATCCTCAAAATCACTTACAAGCATTTCACGATGCGTGAGCCTTGCAAAACATAGAAAACAAGTGGCAAAAACTTAAGTTGTTTCCATGGACACTAATAAAAGAAGCTAAAAGTTGCTACCGATTCTTAGAACCGGAATCCATTCGTAGGTGGAGTACTATGTTAGAACTGTTCAACGATAAGTACCAAACGTACTCCCAGGTGTCTAACTTGTGAAAGCAAATCCAAGGATGGAAACAAGGAAGTCATGAACCCTTGGATGCTACCATGGGCCACTATTATGCACTATTACACCGTTGTCCTAGCCATGGTTATTCGCAACGGGATCAACTACGCCATCTCGTAGATGGGCTTAGGCATGAAATGAGAAGAACCCTTAGGACTTATGCCCAAGGAAGGTTATCTGAGCTTAGGTCCCATCAAATTCATAGGCTAGTAGAGAAAGTTGCTAAGGAAGAAGGTGAGCCATGAAAGAGAGAGAGTGCGGAAGAATATAACCAAGATCCTTTCCTCTGAAAGAAGGAAGTAATATTTTTTGAGGATGAGGAAGAGTCACCACTTGAAGACATGGTGAATAGGAAAACCTTGCCTACCAAAAGTTAGTATCAAAAGTATCAGCAATGGTAGACCAAATGTGGGACTCCCTAAATAGTAGGTTTCAAACTATCCTCAAAGAAGTAGAGGAGTCTAGAGAGCGAGGTAGTGATCATGAAAAAAGGAAAAAGAGAGAAGCAGAAAATGCACATAACAAGGGTAAGGGTAAATTTGCTATTACATAAGAGTTTGTGGACTCAAATACAAATGATGATAGTGGATGCGAGATTTGTCAATACGACCATCCTAAGGGATGTTGCTTTATGATCTCACATTTGTAGGAGTCTGGGGTGTATGCACTTAATCCACGTTTAAACAAATGACAAACATCTTGACAGTTACCTTATCCCCAAGGTAACCCAAGGTAGTTCCACCAACCTTTAACATATTATCCAAGTGGAACTCCACCACAACTAATTGAGCAACATTAATAGTTGAAACACCCACAATCAGGGGGAATGCCACCACCAAGGCAACAATATCCTTACCGACAACCTGATCCCTATGAATATTATGTGCAGCATCCAATCTCTCCACGTGACTTTGTTGGTCACGTTACTCCTTAGCATCAATACCAAGCCCACAAGTACTATAGGACTCCCTCTCCTAGGGGTGATATTCCACAAGTATACCATCCTTCCAATCTAATCGTATCTCTCCCACCAATAGCTCCATTACCACCTGCTCCAACAATGCAAGGTGAACTCCTTGCTCAGCCATAGCAACGCAATGCCACAAGGGCTGTTAATCCTCAACCTACTATTGGTTCTGACAACTGTACAAAGAAAAGATCTTTCTTCAGAATCAACAGTCCAACCAAGCCTTTGCAATCCCAAGCGGCTGAGTCTTTGGACACCTCTGTATCAAATAAATCTTTAGAGCCCCCTTTGAACTTAACACCGCATTCAACGCATACAGTCATGTTAACACATGTCGTTACTAATTAGATCAAAGTTGGCCACCTTTCTAGGAAATTCTCTAATCTTAGGAGTCCCCTGATATATCTATAAATCACTAGGAATGAGCCATGCAAAGCTCTTTTGGATTTAGGTTCCGGTGTCAACCTAATATCCCAAGAAATGTATAAGGTCTGGAACCTACCTCTATTAAAAAAGAGCAATGTTTGTTTAGAGTTGGCCGACCAGTCCACCACTATTCCCTTGGGATTAGTGGAGGACATAGTTACCACTGTTTGTGGATGGTCATATCCAGCTGACTTCTTGGTGATTCAAGTGAACAACAGTAAGGGGGACTTCCCAATCATAACGGGAAGGGCATGGCTAAGCACTATCAATGCATTCCTAGGTATCCATGATCTTTCCCTAGAAATATCTAAGGAATTACTTTTAGAAAGATCGAGAAGAAGAAGGTTCCATGCATCACATACAGCTACACAAGGTGCAATTGCTTGCAGAGATCATGGGTTGTGCAAAGTTTAACATTGCTTGCATGTAATTAGTGTGCACAAATAATCAACATACAAAGGTGCCTATATGCAGTAGCCACATAACAAGAAGACACCCAATGGTTGACAGCTGATCAAGAAAGTAGCTCACTTATATGCATTAAACTCACTGAGGGTTTGACTTGCACTTACATAGATAACATAGATGCATTAGAGTAAGACCACTGCCAACTTCCCAGTCCTAACTTAGAAAACATCAATTGGGGGAAGTTGGAAATTCCTAAGAAATTTAAAGAAGAGCCCTTAGAGCTAAAACCATTACCCACTGGTATGGAATACACGTTCCTTAAGAATAAAAAACCAGTAATCATCAACGCAAGACTTGCTCCGCAACAAAAAGAGAGTCTGCTAAATGTAATAAACAAGTGGTCAAAAGCCTTCACCTGGTCATATCCAAAATTAACTAGAATAGATCCTAGGATATGCTAGCATAGGATTTATATTGACTCCTCCATGAAGCCTCAAAAACAACCATAGAGGTGATTAAACCCAAAGTTGAAGCAAGTAGTAAAAGAAGAAATTGAACAACTTCTAAAGGCTGGATTCATATACCCCATTGTTGATAGTGAATGGGTTAACCCTTTAGTAATCATGCCTAAAAAAGGAGGAAAATGGAGGGTGTGCATAGATTCTAGGCTACTAAGCATGGCAACATTTAAGGATCACTTTATGTTGCCATTTGTTGACCAAGTCTTAGACATAATTGCAGGACATCGCTATTATAGTTTTCTGGATGGATATAGCAGATACAACCAAATATAAATAGCCCTAGAAGACCAAGCCAAAACTACATTCACTAGTCCTTGGGTAACGTTTGCATATAAACAAACGTCGTTTGGCTTATGCAATGCCCCTGCAATGTTTCAATGCTTAGTTCTAAGTATATTCTAGTAGCAGATAGGAAATGGTGTGGAAGTCTTTATGGATGACTTCTCCACTTATGGAGCAAGTTTTGATCAAGCTTTGGACGGATTAGAGCAAGTGCTGAAAAGATGTGTAGAAACTAATTTGAGGCTCAACTGGCAAAAAAGCCATTTGATGGTCCAAGAAGGCATAGTACTTGGACATAAAATCTCACATGCAGGGATAGAGGTAGACCTTGAGAAAATCAAATTCATCCAAGGAATTACCCATCAACTAGAAACTGTCAAAGACATTCAATCATTCCTTGGACACACTGGCTACTATAGGAGATTCATAGAGAACTTTTCAAAGATTTCCAAACCATTGGTAGAGCCAACAAAAAAGGACGTACCCTTTGAGTGGACTAGGGAATGCGAACTAGCTTTCCAAACTCTAAAACAAAAGCTAGTAGAAACACCCATTCTACAAGCTCCTAATTGGTCCAAACTATACCATGACATGACTGATGTGTCCAACTATGCCTTAGGAGCCGTACTTACACAGTTAGATGACCATAAATGTCCTTATTACATCCACTGTGCAAGTAAAAGTATAGCTGGTACACAACTTAACTGTAGTACTATAGAAAAAGAATTAATGGCTGTAGTGTTTGCACTAGAAAAATTTAGACACTACCTATTGGGGTACAAAGTATTCATACACACAGATCATAGTGCAATCTGGTTTCTCATGAATAAGCCAGTGGTAAGCCCCTGTATTATACAATGGCCGGTAATCCTACAAGAGTTCAATTTAATGATGATCGATCGTAAAGGCACCAAGAATGTAGTTGTCGATCATTTATCTCAGTTGTGTTGGGACAATAAAGAGGATGAGTATCCCATTTTTGATCACTTCCTTATGAGTTCCTCTTTGCCAATGTAGTGAATAACCAATCACCCATGGAGACAAACTAGTACAGTAGCATTATTACCTATCTCCTTACCCAACAAACACCACAAGAGCTAGACCTTAAGAAGAAACAACAGTTTCTTCATAGAGCCAAGTACTTTATGGAGATCAATGGATAACTTTACAAAGTATGTCCCGATGGCTTGGTTCAATGGTGTGTTCCTGATAGAGATCAACTATGAGTTCTCCAAGATGCTCATGAGGGCCCTTACAGGGGTCATTATGCTAGGAGACGAACAACCATCAAGATCCTACTTGCAANGTCATTATGCTAGGAGACGAACAACCATCAAGATCCTACTTGCAGGGTATTATTGGCGTACCTTGTTCCGGGACATCCATCAATTCGTCCAATCTTGTGAGCATTGTCAACATGATGGGGGAATGAATGCTAGAATGGAGGGTTCACAACAATGGATTCAACTGTTAGAACCCTTCAACATTTGGGGAATTGATTTCATGGGGCCCATTACACCAATGTCCAATGGAAAAGCTTACATCATAGTTTCCGTAGACTACTTAACAAAATGGGCTAAAGCAACTACGGTTAAAGATTGCACATTTTCTACAACTACACAATTTGTTCAACAACAAGTCATCAACAGGTTTGGTGTGCCGCGTGCACTTATCTCAACCAATGGAACACACTTCAAAGGTGAAACTTTTCAAAAGTTAATGCAACACTTAGGGGTTGAGCACAAGTTGACTAAACCATACCACCCCCAAGCAAATGGCCAAGCTGAGGTCACCAACAGGGAGATTACTAAGATATTGACAAGAACCATTAGCAAGTATAGGTGAGACTATAGCACTAAACTGAATTATGCTCTTTGGGCATACCACTCCACATGGAAACTCCCTATAGGCTACTCTTCCTACGAGTTAGTGTATGAAAAACTTCCAACACTCCCTATCCAAACTAAGCTCTATACACTAGCCATGGCATGTGACTTAACCTTGACCTTGATCTAGCACAAAAATAGAGGTTGATGACTCTTAACTTGCTAGATGAGAATCAACTAGTTGCCCTGTCATCTAATGAGTTACACAAGGCATTTAATAAAGAACGTCATGACCTAAAAATTAGGAAAGTTAAGTATTAGCCAGGAGATAAGGTTCTCTACTAGAACCCCACACATCTATCACAACGTACCAAATTTCAAGCACTGTGGGAATGACCTTATATTATCCATTCCACTTTCCCTTCAGGAGCCACGACCATATATAACCTTGAGAGCTTAGAGAAAATACTATTAGTCAATTTGCAACAAATAAAACCTTTCCATGAGTTTAGGATAGCCAGAACATATGCTACCTCTATAGGTGGGCAACCTTGCTCATTATTTTGGATCTCCTCCTTCCAACTCAGTCATGGGGGAGATGATCACCTCTACTAATCATTGAAGGCCCTCAGCTCTTTTTAAATTTTTATTTTACACCTTTTTTTTACACATTTTTGTTTTGCACATTTCTTTAATCTTTCTTGTTTTCACTTTGCAACATCGTTCATATTTTTACCATTTCTTTGTGTGATTACTTTATTTTTTTCATCACCCAATAAGTGTTCCTGATGATGGCATGAATAATACCATATTGATTGCTGATGTTTGGATTTTACCTTTGAAGCATGATGTTGATATTAAGGTACGGTTCATTTGATCAAACAAGCAATGAGTCCATGTTGTTCATGCATCCATAAAATCCTATGGTCTCCCTCATCTTGGAACTATATAATCCTTTTCTATAATAAAACTGTTAACGAATTGGTGGCTGGGTATTTCTCAAACTAAGGAAGGATGAAAAGGATGAAAAGGGTGTGACTTCAAGGGGATTCGATGCATTTGTGCTGGCTATTCTCTTGAGTGCTTGGATGTTTTTTCCTTGGGTTTTCCATCATTCTGACCCTTCATCAAATCACCAGAAGTTGAGTACATAACAATAAGTCTTTGCATGGTGTGGTTCTCATGCAAAAAAAAAAAAACAATGAGAATTCAAAGCACACCCCTTAGACACAATAATGAACTTGGGCTACATGCACTAGTTATGGCACTGGAAAGACATGTTACCCATGCTTGAACGTTCCCTCTAACTAAGTCCCTTTCTCACTTTCTGATTCTCCATCTCACTCTCCTCGGAATGGTGGTGGCTTTTTGTAGAGGTATTCTTGTTGTTTCAAGAGGATAGGTCGGTCAAATGTGTTGATGCAAGGTCACTAAATGTAGTTTGTTGAGCCTGGATTTGGAATGAGTTCTACTTGGTCACATTAATTATAAAACACATAAGGGACTTTACACAACCTTGTTCTTGGGTTTCCATTCCATCCTCTCCTCTCCACCTTTCTTTTCCATTTTTCACCTCATTGCCAATTTTATCATCAGCTTGTATCTTGGTTGATGCATTGTTCTTCCTGGGTAGGTTCTTGTGGGGGAAGTTTTTAACTCTTGCTTCCAAATGACATTCCTAGAGCCTACAAACTCTTTGGGTTGTGGGTCTGTCAGGGCATTAAGGGTATGAGCTTGCTTTGGGGAGGACCCATTGACATTCCTTTTTGGTGGATTTGTTAACTTCTTTTCCTTGAACATTTCCTACAATCAACAATTTTTTGTTTCATCCCCATCCATGAAATCCATTTTATTGGTGTTTTCATTGTTACTTTTTCTCCACCTTTCTTATTCCTTATCTTTTTCCATCCTATCGCTACTGGAGGTTCGCTCTTAGTCATGGGGACCCGAGCACAAATTTTTCAATTTTTCCTAACCCCTACACCTTAGGTAGTCACTAATGTTAAATCTCTAGAATCAACATCTGCCATAACCAAAACTCAGCCAATGCACTTTACATCGAGGCAAGGTATCAACTACATTGTGATTTATCTACCCTCACTCATTTGTGACTATGTTGTATGTGCAGATGATGATCATACAACAATGGATTGGGCCTAGAGGAAACACTCAGGATGGACTAGAACTGGAACATTTACAAAAGGAGCAAGATTGGTGGCGTGGCTATGGATAAATAATGAAAGGTGAAATCTTGGCATCAGTAGCAGCACATCTTCTTCTTTCTCTCTCTCCTTCTCTTCTAGCTGCCAAATAAGGCTGGATGTCATTTATGTACAGTGTTCACTTTTGTGGTCATGAACACTAATGCTATCATGTATTGTACCATTGATCCATTCACTGGGCATGTTGAGTCTGTCACCCTATTCCACTGTTAATGGTCATTTAGTCAATAATCCCATACCTTCCCAATATTTTATAAGGAACTCGAGGATGATTTTTCAATCAGTCATGGGAGTATGATGAACCGCGATATCACGTCCATGATATCGCGTCTACAATATCGGATCAACCATGCAATGTCAAATACTTGATATCACGGCCTACCTCCTTACCTATAAATAAGAGGTGGCACCCTTGGTTTCCACATTAGAAGTTAGTCCCTTAGCCAAACTCTTGCCATTTTCCCTCTAGAGTTAGAATTATTTTTGTGTGCCCGTAGTAGGAGTCAGAGTGAACATATCTTTATTTGAGCATTGTGTACCTAAGCACACTTTGTGTACAGCAATAAAGAAAAACTTTATGATAAACCTTACAGCATATAGAATAGATTAATTAGTGATAATTATTATTTAATGTTTTCCTAGTTAATTAATGATCTCTCTAACCTTACAACTCTCTTAGTTAAATACACTTAGTATGACTGCTTCAAGCATGCGTGTAGCGCTTGGTAACCTAGTAATGATTAGCGTTTGGTAATCCCAGCAGCGTTGCACTGGTTTATGATGTGTACGGCAAGTGGGAACAGATACTAGTGTTAGGAGTAATTAGAACTTAGTTAATGAATAGTTAAATTAGATTAGTTACTTAGTTATCTCTCTCCCTCTCCTTACTAGCGCAAGATATGAAACACATAAAAACCATAAAAATCATATGCCTCAAGCTTGCTTAACCATACAATCGTGACATATAAGTAAGTTTGGGAAGACAACAATTAACCAACCCATCATCATTCCACAAAGGCACATAGGCACTTAGTCCTTGGAATTCGACTGGATCATGCATGAAACGCTCGTATTCATATGGTTGAGCATAGGGGTACCTCGTCGCTCATCAATAGGACAACAATTAGAGCTACTATCTTATACAATGTTGAATGTTAGATAATACAAAAAAGACTTGAAAAATAATTCAATGTGACAAAAATGCAAATATTCAAATTGATGTTGAATTTTACAAAAAGAGATAAAGTGCACAATATAAATATTTTAGGAAGACTTGGGGTAGCTTTTGTTTTAGATAAGTTGCAAGAATGACATCTTAAACGG
The DNA here is from genome assembly GCA_015680685.1 of Gnetum montanum. Lineage (NCBI taxonomy): Eukaryota > Viridiplantae > Streptophyta > Gnetopsida > Gnetales > Gnetaceae > Gnetum > Gnetum montanum. The sequence continues at coordinate 1,731,543 of MNCI01014694.1, read as the reverse complement.
TTTGCACATGTGCAAAGAAGATAAAATAACTATCCTATAAAAAAAGATTACAACATCACTATTGCAAAAAAGCCATCAAAAGGAAGACCAAAAAAGACATAGGAAAAAGTAATTGAAGAAGATTTAAAAGAAATTGAAAATAAACAAAAATATAACTTTTGATAGAGGTGCATGGTAAAAAAGAACTCATGTAGCCAACCCCATTTTGTTAGGACAAGGCTAGGATGGTGGTGGTGGTGGTAAAGCTAACCTCTATAAGAATTTTTTTGTCTTTTGTGGCTATCTTATATCATAAACTTGATCAAATGCATGTCAAGACTATTTTTCTTCATGAAAATATTAATGAAGAAATCTACATGCAGTAGCCTAAAAAAAACATGGTATGTCACTTGTTGAAATCTTTGTATTAGTTGAAATAATTTCCTAGGATGTGTGATGAAGTGTCATTAAGTCAATGCGTTGACTAGGCTACGTATACTTGGATGCGTATACATAGCTATGTCAACATGGGCCCGTCGATGTAGCCTCCCTGCGTTGACGTGGCCCCATTTACGCAGCCACCTATCCCAGCCTATAAATAAGAGGGCCTTCCGCCTCATTTAGGCACCTTTTTTAGTAGTTGTAGTGAAGCCCTTGCATTTTTTTTCTGTAGGAGTTAGATTATTTTCCCAAGTGCATGCCTGCAATGTGATGCTTGTAATTGTACAGCACCTTTATTTGAGTGTGACGTACTTGGACGCGCACATGACCGGAAATAAAGATCGATATTACTTCATCATTGTAGCATTCACTTATATTTAATTGTTATTGTTAATTGTTATTGTTATTTATTATTTTCTTAGTTAATATTTCTTTATCATCATTTACTATTCCTGTTGTTAAATGCGGAATGAGTATGACTTAATCACAAGTATTTAAGTATGACTACTTGGTAACCTAGCAGCGTACCTAGGATCTCTGCTTGGTAACCCCAGTAGTAGTCGTGCACGAGGTCCAAGATGTGTACAGATGATTAATGAACGGATGCTCATCGCACTTAGGCTAGCTTAGACTCATTTCCTATTACTCATTAGTTTAATCAAGATTATTTTCCATTGTCTCTAGGAGTAGCATTAGTTAGAATTACATCATACGCCTCACTCTGGACTAAACCATATGTGACAAAGCAAATACTAGTCTAGGTGGGAAGATAGCGAATTGCGATCAACCTGTAACTATCTAGATACCACAACTAGCTTGTCTATAGAGTTCGACTAGATTGTGCGTGAACGCTCGTATTTGTATGGTTGAGTGTAGGGGTACCTCATCGCTCATCATTGGCGCCATTGTCAGGGATGGTGCTAGTCATCTAGATTGGTTATATTAGACAAGGTCGTTATATAGAACTTAACAATATATCTCTTAGGAAGAAGAATTAATTATAAAAAGTCACATATAAATTCACACACAATTTCACAACCATGCCTCTCCTACAAGACTATAATAATGCTACATCTAGTGAGGCAATTCATTGGAGAACCAACAAATATTATGACAATGAAGATTGGAGTACGCAACCCGAAGTGGGGGTTTCTTATAAACATAAACAAAGACAACATCATCCCAACGCATGAAAGCATAACTTACTTGATGACGATAAACCCCTACTGGCCACTACAAGCTTAACAGAAATACAAGAGGCTATTCGAATAGCCCGCAGGCATCGTAAGGAAAGTTGTCTACCCGTGCTTGATTTAAACAACTTTCCCAAGTTTTCAAGAGGCTATGATTCAGATCCGCAATAACATTTACAAGCCTTCTATGATGCCTATACATGGAAAAATATTAATAATGGGTGGCAAAAGCTTAAGCTCTTTCCTTTGACACTCATTGGCTAAGCAAAAGCATGGTATAGGTCATTAAAATCAAAATCAATTCAACATTGGCCAACAATGGTAGAACTCTTCAATGAAAGATATCAAACCTATGTGAAAGTGTCAGCCTTGAGGAGGCAAATCCAAGAATGGAAACAAGTGCAACATGAACCCTTGGACATGGCCTTAGAAAGATATTATGCTCTATTAAACAACTGCCCATGCCATGGGTTCTCTGAGGAAAGGCTAATGTACCATATCATAGATGGGCTCCATAATGAAACAAGGGAGACCTTAGGGATGTACGCCCGAGGTCAACTATATGAGCTACGAACCCATCAGCTCCAAGAGCTTATTAAGTGGATAGCAAAAGAAGAAGGAGAAATAACTAAATGGGAGAATGTTGAAAGTTCTCAATAGGACCAAAATGTCAACTTAACAAGGGTACATGATCATGAAGAGGAGAAATCAACTCACTTCAAGGAGGTGGAATCATCATTGCCAATCCTACAATCACTAGATGAAATTGAGGCAAAGATCAATAAGATGACGGACTGGGTACATGAAATATGTGGAGAATATGCCAACATTATTAGAGGAAAAACTACGCCAAATCGAGAAATAGGACAAGACACCACGTGACAATCAAAACAAAGGGTAGAAGATAATAAGGATAAGAACTCAACTACGAATCATATGTATCAATGTAATATTTTCTTGTACGATCACCCCAAAGGTCAATGTCCAATCTTGTCATATTTACATGAGCATTGGGGAGGAATGTTACATCTAGAGTTCGTACAAAAATACTATGTCCAACCACAGTGGCAAAAACCTCAGTCGTGGGGGAGGCCACTGCCAATTGGACCATACCCTTTGTATGTCTCAGCGCCAAATGCTTATTATGTTCAACACCCTATTTCTCCAACAAGATCAGCATCCTCTACGTCACCTCATCATTATCATTCTTCCGAGTACTATCCACCCATGTCCTCTCCAACAAAATCACCACCTCATGTGCCTTACACTTCTCCTAAACCTCAATATTCTCATACTTCACCCCCTTCTACATCACCGCCAACTATGCCAGAATATTTTTCACCACAACACCAACCTGCAAATGTTACTTGTACTGCTACTGTCAACAACAATGGAGGTCCTTTACAACATTGAAGGCGT
>MNCI01014694.1:1700556-1717572 GCA_015680685.1 Gnetum montanum | reverse complement strand
CCGTTCACTCTAGGACTCCTACTGCGGGCACATGGGGAAAAATTCTAACTCTGGAGTGATCAATCTGCCAGAGCTTCGCTACACTAGCCAGGATTGGGAAATAAGGGGAGTGCCGCCTCTTATTTATAGAAATGGCGGCGGAACGCGATATCGCGGCCTAGTGTAAATCGCGTCTCATCACTTGCAAAATATTATATCACAGCTATTACAAGTGTAAAATCTATGTAACAAAAATCTCTATTTTGACATAGATTCTATGTAACATGAATATTTAATTTGGCCATAAATAATTGCAAACTATGACTCCAAGTAAGACATTTTATCTACTATATAAGTGATTTCTTAGGTGTTCATTGAGCATGAGTCATCAAGACATTAAGCCATCAAATGTATTTTCTTCTCTTGTAATGCTTAGTTAGAGTTAAGGCCACATTGTTGGTGGAGAACACATGCACTTAGACCTAAAGAAGATGAAGGAAATCCTAACTTGGCCACCTAATTCACAAGATAATTATGGCCTTAGTTAAGAGAATCATCTATAGATCAAACTTGGGGATTGATGTAGCAAATTTTTTGAGGATTTGTATGGTGTGCTAATAAGATAAAACCTCAAACTAAAAATCAAGGGGCTTGCTTCACTTCTTGAAAATTCAAAAGCTTACATGGGTGACAATTTCAATTGACTTCATTAGTAGACTCCCCACTATACAAGGTTATTACAACATCCTTATAGTAGTGGATAAATTTTCAAAGCACGTCATCATCATTTCATGTCCAATTTCTTACATGGCTAAACATGAAACATAGTTCTTCTTTTCTTATGTGATTAGATATTTTGGATTGCCTACAAATATTATGTCAAACATGGATTCTCATTTCATGATGGATTTTTGTTGCAAATTATTTTAAATTATGAGAAATAAATTGAGGATGTCTTCTTGCTATCATTCCTAGATATATGATTAGACAGAAAGAGTGAATCAATTTTGGAATAGTAATTAAGACATTTCATCCAGTTTGGCCAATTAAATAGTTGGCATTATTGCATGTAGCTCAATTCAGTTATAACATTTAAAAATCTTTGGCCATTGAATTTTTTCCAATAGAGTTGATCTTAGGGAGATAACCAACCATACCTCAATTGTTGAAAACATTACTTCAAGGTCACTTCAATAGATAAATTTTCAAAATCACATGCTAACAAAATTCAAGTTGTAAAGTTATACCTTCAATAGAGCATTTAGCATCTAGAAAAATATGCTAACAAGAAGCATAGGCCATTGGAATTCAAACTTGGCAAGTAGATTCTATTGAAGATGGACTATGTAGGATAGATAAAGCCAACGAAAGATGTTAGTGAAAATTTCCTAAGGAGCAATGATGACCCTTTAAGGTTGTGGCTCGTGTGAATTCAATTCTTTATAAACTTTAATTGTTATCACATTTCATAAAGCTTCATCTTATGTTCCTTGTTTTAATGTTAAAAAGTTCAACCTCAAAGATGCTAGTTCAAAGAAGAGGAACCCTTGCAGATCTTCAAACATAGAGATGATTAAGGGACACCAAATGGAATCCAATACAAATTTCCATACAATTGATTGCAAACCATATCATAAGATTGAGTTCCTGGCACATTAGTAGGCACAACTTCTAGAAGAATTTGCACTCTCTTAGGCATAGGAACAATTTAATTACATAGTTTTATGCTAAGAATCATATCAATCTATCTTTGTGAATCTTGACAGGTGATTAGCCTAGTGTTATCAATTTGCATCGAGGTTCATAGCGTTTGGGAATTATAGTGTTACCTATAACTAGTAAAAAAGAAAAAAAATTAAAAAAAAAAGGAAAAATGGTAGATATAAAACAAGCTAGCTGAGACAAATGAATCCAAGGATGAGCCACTTTTAAGGGACAAAGAACAAATGTGTTTATTTGATTTTGAAGTCATGGATGATTCCATGTTTAAGCTAAAGTGCCCAAGTCATTGTCTTTCCTTAGATGTAGAGGATCAACTCTATACTCTTATATCATTACAAGAAGTAGAGAACTAACTAGTATTTTAATCAAGTAGACTTTAGTCCAAGTAGAAAGGTTAATATAGTTCTGATGAAAATGAACAAATCTTTTCTTCCTTAACTTAGGTTACATGAATAAGTATAAGCCTCTATTAGATGACAAGTTGAAATCAACTATCATGCTTTATGATTGTATAATCCTAGTGATTGAACCTTCTTGTCTATAATTGTTGGATGGGCTTCTAGTTGTTTGATTTTTTAAATATTTATTATACTCTCCATGTTTGAGAAGTGTACGAATAATTACTTAAGTTTCAAGGATGTCTTTATTTAAGTGGATGAGAGTGTAAGAAAGTATGCCTTGTTGGTGGTTCATAGACTACTTTTGTCACATCCCCATTCCCAAATGATGTTGTTGCCTAATGAAGATGGTGTCTCTCCATAACAAGTGTTCGTGTCATCTTAACAAGACCCAAAAAGGGTAGGTGTGATTAAGACCTAAAAGGGCATGTTGTAATAATGGAAGTGTCTCTTAAGGTAATCTTTGGGGGTTTTACCTAAGGCATTTATACCCAGGGTTAGAGGTCATGCCAGCATGGGGTGGTAGAGCCAGTATAGGCAAGTCATAGGAGCCAAGTGAAGTAGGACAAGAAGTGGACTGGCCATCCCTTTTAGCTAGGTTATAGGCCTAACCGTGATAGCAATGTTGGATTGCCTCTAAGGGATAGATGCCAAAGGAAGAAAACCCTAAGGAACACTCTCAGAGCATGATCTAGATATGCTATTCTATAATAATAAAGCATTATTTTCCTTCTCTTTCTGCATTTTTCCTATTATTTCCTTTATACATAATGTCGAATATCACATATATTTTGCATTTGGTATATTTTCTTTGTATGCATAATGTCTAATATATTGTATATTTGACGCTTGCGNTATATTTTATTTGTATGCATAATGTCTAATATATTGTATATTTGACGCTTGCCATGACATTCAGGGACAAGATATCATAGCTTTCCTCTAGAATGGGGATTGGAGGAGTATGAAGATTCATTTGGGTTCTATGCTAACTTAACCATCATTCTTTTACATAGCCTTGATTCTTTGTGTACTTTGTCATAATAATATGTAGCGAACTTGAACTTTGGCTTTAGGCACTTACACCTCTCCTATTATTTGAAGGAGAAGGTTAGTATAGAAAAATATACCTTGTTGGTAGATCAAAGTTTGTTTCCCTCTAGAACAATGGTTTGAGAAGTATGGAGACTTTTATAGGTTCCATGCTAACTTAACTATCACCAAAGAACTACATGACCTTGATTCTTTTTGAATCTCATCACAAGGATATGTAGGCTTGTTAGGGAGGCTTTGCTTCATAGATGTATTAGAGTAAGAACACATCTTAGCTTTCTTAAGGAAATGATATTGTATGTGTGTTCATGTGGGCATGCTTGTACTATTTCTATGGTCATACTTATGTGCACATCTCATTGGTCTTCTTGCATGTATGATGAATTAAGGCATACTCACTATGTCTTTAACGTTTGGACTAATGGGTTATTCTTATAAGTGTTTTGAACATTAAGATGCAGTCCACCTTAAGTTGACCATCCTTTCATTGCTAATTCAAGTTTCTTAGGTAATGCCATGTGATGCTTTTTAATGGTGGCACCATAACACTTAGGACTTAATGTATATAGTACAGGAACTTATCTTATCTATCTTGGGGTGGTTTACATGTATGTATGGTTATGTTCATGCTATTTTGTTTGTGTCTCATAATCCCAATGCTTACATGATTGTCCATAGCGTACTTACTATGCTTCTAACCATGTTTTAACAAATGCCATGTATTTTAGTTGTACATGTAGGATCTATGATTGTTGAGATGTAGTCCATATGGAATTTAACCTTTGTTTCTTGATGATTTGAGACTCTAGGATGGTAACATGCAATGCTCTCAAGGGTGATGTTGTAACAAAACCCTCATCACACTTGCCTTGTTTTTATCTCTTATATTATCAAAATAGCAATAATAATTTTATTTTGATTGTGAAGACAAAATATCTTTTCCTTGCAACTCTAAATTATGTTTAAATAAAAACATTATGAGTTGTTCTAATTTTAGTAATCACATTAATGAGCATGATCAATTCATAGCTTAAGAATTCATGCTTTATTTTCTAAATGTTATTGATGTGGTTGAAATTCTACTAGCAATTCTTGATTTCTCATGAATTATTAACTTCTTATGATCATTATCTCTTTCGTAATTCACAATAACTAAGAAATTTGGTCAAACTAGGAGGCCTTTGGTAAGGTTGTCAAGTTGTTGTTAGCATTCTATGGAAATTATAAAAAGGCATAGGCATAAAGAGGGTGTAAATGGTGTTAATTTACACCTCAATTAACAATAAAATTAGAATAACAAGAAGCAATAGAAATAGATATTCAATCATTAATTGGAATAAATGCATCAAGGATGATGAACCATGATTTGTCAAGCTCTAATATCAGACCCTTGATATCAGGTACGTGATATCGCAGCCTCACTAGTGATATTGGATACATGATATCATGGTTCCCGTGTGAGCCTATAAATACACAATGGGACGCATGGGAAAGTCATAGGAAAAGTAGTGTTAGAGTAGGATCTTTTTGTTAGTTTTTAATTCCTCTCAACCCTTTCCTCAGTGCATGCCCATAGTGTGATGATTATAATTGTACGGAACCTTTATTCAAGTGTGACATACTTGGACACACACATGACTAGCAATAAAGATCGAGATTACTTCATCATTGCAGCATTCACTTAGTTTTAACTGTTATTTATTGCTTTCTTACTTCATATCTCTTTACCTTCCTCTCATATCCCTGTTATTAAATTCAGAATTAGTACGACTTAATACGAGCATTTACGTGTGACTACTTGGTATCCTAGTAGCGTACCTAGGACATGCGCTTGGTAATCCCAATAGTAGTACATGAGGTCCAAGATGTGTACGGATGATTAAGGATGGATGCTCATTGCACTTAGGCTAGCTTAGATTCTCTTCTCCCTTTCCCTCTTAGCTTAAAACAAAGTTATTTTCCATTGTTCCTAGGAGTAGCAAAGTGATAGGAAACACATCATACACCACGCTCTGGACTAAACCATACATGACAAAGCAAATACTAGTCCAGGTGAAAAGATAGTGAACTGCGATCAATGAGTAACTATCTAGATACCACAACTAGCCTGTCTGTGGAGTTTGACCAGATCGTGCATGAATGCTCATATTCGTATGGTTGAGTGTAGGGGTACCTCACCACTCATCATTGGCATCATTTCTGGGGATGGTGCTAGTTATCTAGATTAGTTATATCATTCAAGATCGCTGTAACAAAGCCTTGACGATATACCTTTTAGAAAGAAAGTAATCACAAATAAGTCACACACAAATTCACAATAGTGTCTCTCTCACAAGACTACGATAATGCAACAACTAGTAAGGAAATTCATTAGAGAACCAACGAATTATATGATGATGAAGACGAAGTCTGGAGTACTCAATCTGATGCAGGGGTCTCCTATGTACATAAGCGAAGACAACATCATTCCAACTCACAAATCCATAACCTACCTAGTAACAATGAACCTCTACTAGCCACTAAGAGCCTAATGCATATACAAGAGGCTATTCGCATATCCCACAAACATCGCAAGGAAAGTTTTCTACCCAAGCTCAATTTAAACAACTTTCCCAAGTTTTTAGAAGGCTATGATTTAGATCCACAACAACATTTACAAGCCTTCTACGATGCCTGTGCATGGAACAACATTGATAATGGATGGCAAAAACATAAGCTCTTTCCTATGACACTCATTGACCAAGCAAAAGTATGGTAGAAGTCTTTAAAACCAAAATCAATTTGATGTTGGTTGAAATGGTAGAACTATTTAATGAAGGATATCAAACCTATGCAAGAGTGTCAGCTTTGAGGAGACAAATCCAAGAATGGAAATAAGCGCGACCTGAACCTGTGGACATGGCCTTAGAAAGATATTATGCATTGTTAAACAACTGCCTAGGGCATGGGTTCTCTGAGGAAAGGCTAATGTATCACATCATGGATAGGCTCCGCAATGAGACAAGGGAGACCCTAGGGATGTATGCCCTAAGTCAACTGCATGAGCTACAAACTTGTCAATTGCAAGAGCTTATTAAGCAGGTAGTAAAAGAAGAAGAAGAAATTGCTAAGTGGGAGAATGTTGAAAGCTCTCAATAGGACCAAAATCTTGGAGTAGCAAAGGTCCATAATCATGAAGAGGAGAAATCAACTCACCTTAAGGAGGTGGAATCATCTTTGCCAATACTACAATCACTGGATGAAATTGAGGCAAAGATCAATAAGATGATGGAATGGATGCATGAAAAATGTGGAGAATATACCAACAATATTAGAGGTAGAACCATGATGAACCAAGAAGCAGGACAGAACAGTTTACATGTAATCAACGAGTAACTATCTAGATACCACAACTAGCCCGTCTACGGAGTTCAACCAGATCATGCGTGAACACTCATATTCGTATGGTTGAGTGTAGGGGCACCTCGCCACTCATCAAAGGATATAAGAGATTATCTTCAAGAAAGTATACGAAAACCCCAACAATAGTTCTAAGTAACATTTAAATCGAATCAGGTAACATGAGTTATGATTAAATTGTATTATAATATAGAGGTATGAATACATAAATTGGATGATTGTAATACATTGTTATGAAGTGTATAAATATTGAAAGTAGTAACCTTAAGTAACATCATATAACAAGCCAAGGCAACATTTAAATTAAAATAGGTAACATAATTTGTATTATAAATATAGAGGTATAGTTGCACAAATTAAATAGTTGTAATGCGCTCTTATATAGAGCATAAATATTAAAAATAGTAATGTTGAAGAACATCAAATAACATAATTGAATTATGTTATGAATATAGGTTATAGTTGGCTTAATTTAAATAACAAGGATTTATTATAATTAAAGAGGGTATAATTTTCATTGTTGTACATGAGAAATAATAAACACGTGAAAAACATCATCTTACTTATCAAACATGCCACTGTTAAAAAAATACTGTGAAATAATAAATTTTTTTATTACAATTTAATAAATAATTAATTTTACACTTTATTTCACTGTTACATAAATTATTATCAAAGAAAGTAGTAAAATCATTAAGGGCAGAAAGCTAACTTTTTGGAGAATAAGAGCATTATCTCATTGAATTACTAAAACAACAATGACAAAATTATATGTTATTGATTATTTGAGTTACAGCATTCTTAAATCATTCTCTGGCTGAATGTATAAAATTCATATAACAAGATTATAACTCAAGTGAGAATAATTTAAACAACACGAATATATATGGTTTTCAAAATCTATAACTACCTGAAAAAAAGCTATACATAGAGAAGATGATCCATGCTATGCTGTGATAGCATTTAGAATTTTCATAGCAGACTCATTTGTTTTTATTCATTATTTGATGGCTAGGACCACACTACACAATTATTGTCTTTGGCTCCTATTGAATTTATATTTAAGTTTTATCATAAATATAGAATGGTTGACTTTTGGACATCCATATGCATTTATTCATTGTTCCATGGTTGCGATAAATATGGAATACGTGGCTTTTGGACATCCATATGCATTTATTCATTGTTTAATTGCCACAAAACAACATAATTTGTAACAATTTTGTCCCTGAGCACATTGTTCAGCACCCCAAGAGTTTCCCAAGCAGATTCTGAATCGAGACAAAACTCAAGAGGAATACGCCTCAACAATCAACAAGCCTGAAACACATGCCAACAAATAATGTGTTAGCATTAGCATGTCTCCTGAGCAGTGTTTCATAAACAATATTCACGATACACTAACATTCTAGATAGCACTCCCTTGCTCCACTCATGTGGACACCATGGGAACTACCACCAGCTGAACCCTCTAGATTCATCACCGTGTGCTGGTAGTTGGTGTTGTGCTCCAAAGAGCACTCGCAACATCCCATAGCACGTCCCATGACACACCCGGTAAAAACACCCCAACGCAGAGTTGAACTACATAACCCTCCCAGGCAAGGTCCTACCAAGTGGGGTAATGAGGTAGGTCCTAGCCTCCTCTTACTAATGCATGGAACTGCCATGCCAGTATGGTTCCGAAGACACAAGGAGCGAAGGACCCCTTGTGCCCCCATGGTCCCCAAACCATGGGGGAGGTAGCAGGCTACCAGCAACCTTGCTACCTCTCTCACAATTCTCCCGTGCTTAAAACGAGCAATGACCTCGAAGCATGGCCTAGGTAGCTCGCGAGGTTGCTACATCAAAACCAAGGGAGAATTCCATCAATTCTGGGAAAGTTCGCCCATGCTATTTTGAGTCAAATTCGAAGGGATCTTTGGTTCTGGAAGGTTCAACTACTAGGGCCTAAGGCTGTAAAGCATTTTTCGTTGAACTCAACCATCTTCCTAGGATCCGGACTCATCTTAGCATCTGACACCCAAGTCAAGAGCATCACTCCTCAAGACTTGGATTGTCCATCCTTCCATACCTAGCCTAATATGCTAAGCTATGGGAGGACATCAAGTGGTCTATCATTGCAACATGAAAGAATGCACCAACCTAGGGATCCAAGAGTTCCAGGGCGTCCCTTGACTCGTTTGATCCAAAGATCTAGGGGTCTTAAGTTCAACGCTCTTTGAATCTTAAACCCCATCGCCTATAGAGTACTTTGAATGGCTCTAGGCACATTCCTCCCCTATTTGAGGTCGACTCCCATAGGAATTCGCTCTCGAATCCTATAAGGCACCACATGTTGCACCTCTTCTGATTTTTTTTATTTTTTTATTTTTTTATTTTTTTTTTCACATGGGAGGTTTCTCCATCCATCATCGAAGCAACCAAGGTGGGAGGTCAATTGCTTGCTCCCTACAGAAGTCCAAGATCAAGTTTTCTTGGGACCTCAAGCGCTCTAGTGGTTCCCAGCTATCGTTTGAGTCAGGACGATGTTTCCAGTGGACGAGGAACTCCACTTTCAAATTTGCCCCATGGCCATCAGTCTAGAAGTTCCGGATGCATTCTATTCTCTTTCCTTATATAGATTGTATACAAGGTTGCTCTCTGATTGAGAGGCTTCTCTCCGGATATGGGAACCCATCCGGCAACAGCTTCAGCATGCTGACATGAAAAATTGGATGGACTTGGTCCATATTGATCAGTAGCTAAAGCTTATATGTTACAAGGTTAATTTTATCAATGATCCGGAAGGGACCATCATACTGCCTCATCAGCTTGGAGGTAGTTCCCTGCTTCAGTTTAAACAGACGTGGGTCCAACTTCAGGAGGATCCAATCTCCCACCTTGAATTCACAAGGCTGGCATTTTCGATCAGCATACTTTTTCATTCGTTGCACTGCCCTCTCCAGATAATACTTTGTTGTATCAACATTTTCAGACCACCTCTTCAAGAATTCATCTGCTGTGGGATGTCGACCCGGCAATGAGGGAATGACCATATGAGGGGTAATGGGCTGCCTTCCCATTACCAGTTCTACAGGAGAGAAACCAGTAGATGAGGACTTCTGGATGTTATAGCTCAGCTGGGTGATCCCTAACAGAAATGGCCAGTTCTTTTGGTCACTACAAACATAGTGACGAAGGTAATCTTCAAGTACCCGATTCATCTGTTCTGTCTGCCCATCGATCTATGGATGAAAGCTTGTTGACAATTTGAGGGTGGTACCCATCATGCCAAATAGTGCTCACCAAAAAGCACTTGTGAAGCGCAGATCTAGGTCTGAAATGATGCTCATGGGTAACCCAAAATATCAAACCACCCTGTCAAAATAGCACGCTGTCGTGTCCTCAATTGAACACTGTGATGGACAAGGAATGAATATGGAAAATTTAGAGAATTTGTCCACCACAAAAATAATGCTGCTTAGGCCTTGAATATTTGGCAATCCTGTGATGAAGTCCATAGACACTGTAGCCCATGGAAATGGAGGGATTTCCAAGGGTAGCAGAAGACCACCCAGACGCTCTGTAGACCCCTTATCCTGTTGGCACACTAGACACTTCTGGATATAAGCAATCACATCATGGTACATTTTTTGCTAGAAGAAGGTTCTCTCAATGAGAGCCAAGGTCTTTTGCTATCCAGGGTGCCCTGCCCACTATGTGTCATGGCATTCTCAAATGATCTCCTTGCGTAGGCCATCCTAATCTGGAATGCATATCTGACTATCCTGAAACCAAAGCAATCCATCTCTCATTTTGAACTGTGGTGCTCGCCCGGTTTCTATCAGCTTCATTAAATCAATGATATGGGGGCCCCTTTTCAAACCATCTTGAATTCTAGCCAACAACACTTCGTCACATTGAATGTGTGAAGTTTGTGGCCTAGTGATGGAAAAGAGCTGAGAGGCAGGTTAAGGACGGCGACTCAATGCATCTTCCACCATGTTCTCCTTTTCAGGACAGTAAGTCAATTGCAAATCAAATTTAGACAACATGGCCAACCATCGAGCTTGTTTCAGCTTCGTTTGGTTCATCAAGTAGCTAGTCGCCAAATTGTCCATCTTTACGAGGACACAACTTCCCAGCAAGTAGTGTCTCCATGCTCTCAAGAAATGGACAATAGCAAACGTTTCCTTTTCATGGACTGTCCACCTCTTCTCTACTTGATTCAGCTTCCGGCTTTCGTAAGTGACAGGATGATCTTCCTGTAGCAAGACACCCCCAATTACATTGTCACTGGCATCCGTATGAACCTCAAAAGGTTTTGAGAAATCGGGCAATGCCAACACTAGTTGGGAGGTTAAAGCTTCTTTGATCCTCTTGAAGGCTTTCTGACAATTTACGTCCCACTCCCATGCAACTTCTTTCTTTTGCAAATTGGTCAGAGTAGCAGCAATTCTTAAGAAATTTTTGATGAATTTCCTATAGAAAGTAGCTAACCCCATGAACTGTCTTACCTCATGCACATTAATGGGAGCGGGCCATTTACAAACAACCTCTACCTTCTTCAGATTTGGCTTTACCTACCCATACCCCATGAGATGCCCCAAAAATTTGAGCTCCGAGCAGCAGAATTCACATTTTTCTTTCTTAACATACAGTTGATTTTCTCGTAGCTTCTCAAGGACCATCTGCAGGTGGAGGGCATGTTCCTCCATTGACTGGCTATATATCAGGATGTCATCAAGATAAACGATCACAAATTTATCTAGGAAGGGTCGAAATATCTTGTTCATTAACGTACAAAATGTAGCCGGTGCATTGCAAAGCCTGAAAGGCATTACAGTCCATTCATACGATCCATACCGCGTTACACATGCAGTTTTTGCTTCATCCCCTTCTGCAATGCAAACCTGATAGTATCCTTATCTGAGGTCTAGCCGGGTAAAATATCGAGCCCTTGCCAATTGATCGAACAAGTCAGAAATGAGCAGTACTGGGTACTTATTCTTGATCATGTGTTTATTCAGTAGTTTATAATCATAGCAGAGCCATAGCGTTTCATCCTCCTTGGTAACAAACAGTACCGGTGCTCCATAAGGGAATTTTGAGGGACGAATGTATCCCTTGGACATTAAACCTTCAAGTTGCTTTTTCAGTTCCCCCAATTCTGGTCCTGTTAACCGATATGGCCTTTGGATACGAGGATCAGTGCTAGGCTGCAATTCAATTTTGTGATCCACTACTCTCCGAGGTGGCAAACTACCAGGCAATTCAAGTGGCATCACATCTTTAAACTGATCGAGCACCTGTGCTATGCATGGGTCAACAATAGCTTGGGATCCACAAGCCTCAGAAGGGTCACCCATTTGCATAGCTAGCAGAAATTTTCTGGTAGGGTCCCTGACCAAGCGTTTCATCACCATTGGTGACACAATCTAGGGACTAGCATCCGCATCCTTTCCCATCTGTGCTCCATGAGTTTGAACGATGCATGGGGAGCTTTCATNTTTGCATAGCTAGCAGAAATTTTCTGGTAGGGTCCCTGACCAAGCGTTTCATCACCATTGGTGACACAATCTGGGGACTAGCATCTGCATCCTTTCCCATCTGTGCTCCATGAGTTTGAACGATGCATGGGGAGCTTTCATGTGAAATAAAAATTAGGTCCAAGTGTGGGGCCATGAAAAGTTTGGCCTTACATAAAAATTCTTGTCCCAAAATGACCTAAAAGGAGTCCATGTCTAGAATTGAAAAATCTAGCACTCCTTGCCATGAGCCCACTTGAATGGGGACACCACGACACACGCCAATGCACCGAAGGGGCCTGAACTTGGCCAACTTGCAGGATGCTTGGACAAGTTCCATATTTAGCTGCAGGTTTTTTACCATGGCTGGAACCATGTAATTGTGACTAGCCCCATTATCAATGAGGGCACTTAGCTGACTCGTGCTCATAGTGATTGGGGCCAGTTGAACCTAATGTAGAGTATTAGGATTAGGATTCTGGGAGTTTCCAACTCCTGACCTCTGTGTAACCATGTTTGATAACTCCATCATCATCGCTATTTTCGTTGTTCCACTGATGTGTTTCCATTAGTAATTTAAAGACATGGATCAGGACGATAATCGAGTGCCATCAATTATTTCCCAGGAGCTAGCCCTTGCCTATTCTCAGTCCTTCCTGAACTCAGGGGACAATTTCTTGCCAAGTGATTTCCACGACACAAGAAGCATTGAATTGACCCCTTAAAGGCGCCTCCTGTAAACTACTTCTTCTTAGCCCCAGGTTGCGACTTGCTCCCTGTATCTTTGCATCTCTGTTGGGAGCCTTGGTTCCCTGGAGGACCACCCATCGGGCAACTACCTTGCTGAACTGATCTAAAGGTATTTCCACCTTTGATGGATCCTGTATCTGTTCTCTGAGAGTGGGAGGACATGCCATGCTTACCCTTCCCAGGCTTGCCCTTATCTGGCTTCATTGCCTTGAAGTCGAGAAAAGTGCCAGCAACCGCAATAGCCTCTGTGAGGGAGTCAATGCCTCTTCGACGCAATTCCATCTACGCCCATGGTTGTAGCCCATTCACAAATTTGAAAAATCAATCCCGATCTCCCATATCAGGAATCAGCAACATGAGTTCTTGGAAGCTATTGATATAATCCTCAAGCTTCCCTGAATGTTTTAGGATCTCTAGATTGGTTCTAGCAACCCATTCAGAGTTCCCAGGACAGAACTATTTGATCAATGTAGCCTTGAAGCTATCCCATGTCTCGATCTTTTCTGTCATGGTGCCCTTTTCTTGGGCATGGAGGAGACTAAGCCACCATAGCTTAGCACTTCCTATGAGAAATTGTGATGCTGTGGAGACCTTTTGGGTTGTAGGAACATCCTCAGTATTTAGGTACATCTTCGCATCATGGAGGAAAGCATCGATTTTAGCATCATTTCTCTCACCATCATAAGAACTCGATTCTCTAGCTTTGATACGGGCTGTCGCTACTGGTTCATCTGCCAAGCGTTCTGCTAAAGAGGATTTCAGGATGGCATTTTCAGTTTTCAAATCAGATAGTTCTTGATTTACCCCCACCAGGGCATCCTCCAGAACTTTCACCCGACCAACTAAGTCCTCAACCAAGGATGCTTTTGTTTGTGCCTCTTCCAAGGAACCAAATAGATCCTTGTAGAGGTTGATCATGCGATCCAGACAACCTTCCAAGATCGAAACCTTAGCCTCTGCCAATTTCACCCTGTCCTTGGAGTGAAGATCCATCTTTTCTTGTGGCAAGTCAACATCTTTCAAAATGTGATGGATCGCGTCCACGTTCTCTGGACCAGGATGGGCTAAGGCCTCATCAATTACCTTGACATGATCCCATAACGTTTGAAACTTAGTCTCATCTTGACCAAGTTCTATTTCAGCCTCAATTTCTGGATTTTTTTGAACATCATCCATGTCACTTGGTCCACCCGGCTCCATGTTTGCTAAAGGAAGCTTTAGCACAAGGCCACCCTCCAAGGGAGTGGCTAGCTGAAGTTGAGAATGGTGAAAATGGAAACCTCACAAACCACAAACCCTGATACCCACTTAGCAAGAAACTTTTACCAACAACTGAAACTATGAGGCTCTGATACCATCTATAACAACGTTGTCCCTGAGCATGTTGTTTGGCACCCCAAGAGTTTTCCAAGTAGATTCTGAATAGGGACAAAACTCAAGAGGAATATGCCGCAACAATCAACAAGCCTGAAACACATGCCAACAAACAATGTGTTAGCGTTAGCATGTTTCCTGAGCGGTGTTTCATAAACAATATTTGTGATACACTAACATGCTAGATAGCACTCCCTTGCTCCACTCACGTGGACACCATGGGGACTACTAGTTGAACCCTCCAAATTCATCACTGCATGTTGGTAGTTGGTGTCGTGCTCCAAAGAGCACTCGCAACATCCCATAGCACGTCCCATGACACACCCGGTAAAAACACCCCAACGCAGAGTTGAACTACGCAACCCTCCCAGGCAAGGTCCTACCGAGTGGGGTAATGAGGTAGGTCGTAGCCTCCTCTTACTAATGCATGGAACTGCCATGCTAGTATGGTTCCGAAGACACAAGGAGCGGAGGACCCCTTGTGCCCCCACGGCCCCAGAACTGTGGGGGAGGTAGCAGGCTACCAACAACCCTGCTACCTCTCTCACACAATTAGTATCTTTTGCTGTATTGATTTTATATTTAAGTTTTGTCATAAATACGGAATGGGTGGGTGGTTTTTGAACATCCGTATGTAGATAGATTGGGATTTCAAAAGTCTTAAATCGAAAAGCTTGCTTATTGGTAAACATAGTCATTCTTCACCCATTTTTCTACGATGGTTGGAATGCTCGTTTTGCTTTTTTAAAATATTCAACAATGTAAGACTTTTGGGAAAGACAGTCATTAATCACCCATTTTTATAGGATGGTTGGGATGCATGTTTTGCTTTTTAAAAATATTTGACTTTGTCGTATTTCGTAAGTCAAGATTGTGTATTCGATTAATTAACTTTTAGAAATATGTTTGGCTACTACTAGAATTCTTTTTATAAAATTAGCAAAATGCTTATTTTATTAGAGAAAAAATTTATTATTAGATGTTATATTAGTAAGGTTTAAGGTATGCATAAAAACACAATGCAATCTAATTTGGTTGAATAAAACATAATGGAGATTTAGCATTTTAGAAAACATTGATCTTATTCATCATATGTTATGCATGAAAGGAAAACCTAAATTTTAAGCAACAACTATCACAAAACAAATTGCTAAACTTTTAGGCAAGTTTCATTTTATTTGACACTTATTCCAAAATACAATAACAGCTTCCAATCAACACTTGTATTTCAATAAATTATATGAAATTAGGACATGAGTAATCTAAGCCTTAATATTAAGTAATTTAGTTGACAAGAATTTATTATAGTTGTAGAGGGTATTAAGTGTAAGATATATATTGTGAGGTGGTACAAAAAATCATTGTCTTATTTCCATCAATGATTATAAAAAAATTAGGAAAACAAAACATGTAAGGAAATTGGAAACAAATTGTAACTTTAAAAAACACATTTTATTTTATCAAAATATCTTTGCAAGTAGTAATATCAATATATGTATTAGGGCGGACATGTACTCAGAGGAGATGCATCTTCTTCGTCAACTCCAGAGTCTTGACCAAGAGGAGGAAACATATTGGTGGTAGCGATCTTGGGTCAGATGGCTCCGCGAGGGAGACAGACAAACAAAATTCTTTTTCGCCATGGCCAAAACACATGGCGAAACTCAGGTCCGTTGCCTTCGCACCCAGACAGGGGAGATGATCGATGACCCGTAGGGGATCACCAATGAGCTCTCACACTACTGGGGGGAAGTCTGGACCAAGCGACCTACTCAACCCATCTCAGTCCATGTGGAGAAGGTGCTCAACGCAGTGGGCAATCAGCGTCTACTAGCCCCCTTCTCCTGGCCAGACCTGACTAACACCATCAACAACATGCCGGGAGGCAATGTGCCTGGATCGGATGGATGGTCGTTGGAATTCTTCAAAGTCTTCCTAGATATTGTGGGGCTCAACCTTCTGGATGCTTTCAACGTCATGCTGGCCAGACGACAAGTGTGGCGCAAACTCAACTGCTCTCGAATCGTTTGCATCCCAAAACAGTTGGACACCCATCACCCGGAACACTTTCGTCCCATTGGAGTTTGCAATGTCCTCATTAGAATATTTTCCAAACTCCTGGTCAACGGCCTGGGGCCCCTCCTGCCGAAGTTGATTGGAAGCAATCAGGCGGGTTTCGTTCAAGGTAGGACCCTCCAAGATCAGGTTCTTCTCATGCAAGAGGTCCTCCATTCCCTTCGTACTACGGGTTTTCCTGGTCTATGTCTCAAGCTGGACATAGCAAAGGCATACGACACGCTTAGTTGGGATGCCTTACAAGACATCATGCATAAAAAAGGTTTTGATCGCAGTTTTATCCAATTATGTATGCATATCCAGTCCTCCGCGGGTTTCTCCTTCGATGTGAGGGGGCGACTGTGGGGCTTTTCTTTGCCTAGTAGGGGTCTGAGACAAGGTGACCCACTCTCTCCTTTGCTTTTCATCATTGCCATGGATCTCATGCAATATTATTGCAGCACCTTAGGAGTGGAGGGCCTGGATATTGTTGGGGTGGCATGCCGTGTTGAACAATATGCTGATGACACCATGCTACTCAGCTGGGCAGCGGCCCCACAGGCACGATGTATCAACATGGCCCTAACCAGATTGGCTGCTGAATTAGGCTTGGAAATCAACCGAACAAAATCAGCGGTGTATTTCATCAATGTTGATCCACAGGTGAAGAAAAGGGTGACACAAATCCTGAACATCCAGTCGGGAACAGTCATTGATACCTACCTTGGTATCCCGTTGTTCCAATGGGGGCGGAACAATGCATGGACTCCCCTCCT
>MNCI01014694.1:1685030-1698433 GCA_015680685.1 Gnetum montanum | reverse complement strand
CCCCCTTGTTTTTGAGGTTTTGAGCTATGAGCTTTTCACGTTTTGAACTCTGCGGTTATGAGGAGTACTGAGGATTTCACCTCCTCCCCTTCCTAGTGGGCTATCCCTCCATGATGTCCCTTTAATTTGTATACTTGTGTACCATACTTTATAGTAATACAAACTCGAACATTCTCTCTCTCAAAAAAAAAAAAAAAATTATAACAGATTTCACAATCAATTGAACGAGTAAGTCTACTTTTAATATTATTAAAAAGTAAATTAAAAATAATAAAATTAATTTTTATCTACATCACCCAAACCATATACAATATATTTGTACAAGGGAGACCTCGCATTGAGCTTTTAAGACTTTATATTAAAAAAGTAGTTCATAAATTTGAAAATAATTTTAAGACAGACACGGTATTAATTATATATTCGTAGATAGAAATGACCATTTTAACCGTGTTTTTAAACTTAAAACCGAAAATGGAAGAGGCCGCACAAGTGAAACATTTGGGTTAAATCAAGTTATCACAGAGCCTCAATGCGCAGGGTAGAAGTTTATCCACATTTGGGTTACATGGACAGGACAGGTCCCATGGTGGTTCTGGGAAACAGTGCCACGTGGCACCTCCTAAGCCACCTGCAACCAATCAATAAGCATTTTAGATCAGAGGCTAACCACGCCTTCAGGTGACTTGATTCCTCAGCCATGGCAGCTTTGTCGCCTGCGGCTAACTTTTGTAACATTCATCACATCTCCTACTTCTCGGCGGCTCCTGTGTCTTTAATTAAAAATCCTAAAGAATTTGGGTTTAAGCAGAGATTATTGGGTTTCACACCATGGAGAGGGAATTCAACTCAACCCAACTACAAGGTTGAACGGAGAAATGCACCTTACTATGCTGTTCACAGTTAGTACCATATCACATTTAGTTCGTTCATGTTTTCAGTCACAGTTTTGATGTCATTTATTAAAGGAGGAATTTTGTTGATGGAGGTTATTTGCTTTTTCGGTATATTGGTTTATGCACAATTGCTGATTTTGTACCATTTCATTGCTGAGGAGAAAGTCAGAAACGAGATGTAATGTATAACTATTAAAACCTGAAGAGATTTAGGTTTTATGTTACTACTGGGTTTTTAACCAGTGAATTTTACCTTAGGATGGCATATAAATGTGTATGCCTTATGTAAGCATAGATAATATTAGTTGATGTTAAAGTGAAAATGCACATGGAAGATCGTCAAATACCCACTTTCACATAGCTTGAAATTTTAGTGTGATGTTATTGAATGTAATGAATAAAGGATCACATTATTGAATGTAATGATTAAAGGTCCATAACCTAGCGGCACAATGCTCATCTCAACTAGGTCAGGTCCTAGGACGATAGTGGATGATTGAAAGCTTAATCTCTTTTAAGTGGCTTTGCCCAAGTTTGCATCCACGTCTTACTACTTGAAAATTAAGAACCTTACCATTGGAACTTGAGAAATAAATATCTTACCATCACTCCAATTGGTGGTCCTATTAATGTGAGAATAATCTGTTCAAAATTTAATGACCTAGGTATTTTACTTAAAGTTTCTTTGTATGATGAGAAATTGTGAAAGTAAACTATCTCAAGTTTGATGTATAACATGAACAAAATCTTAAAACTGATAAAGGTGGCTATGATTGAAAGCATAGCCATTTTTGCATAATACCAGGTCACTTTTAACAACTATCAATACACTATCATAATGCATCATAATGTTCGTATATTTCAGGATTAAACTTGTAATTTGTAGGATGATAGTCACATGCCTTAGCCAACAAAATCATAGGCATTATGCTTATTTGCTTACAGGTTCCCTATGCCTTTATTATCTTGTGATTATGTGTTCATTGAATCAAGGATTGTCTTGTTGATTGACTCTTGGTTAAACCAAAACAAGTAACACCATAAGCATTGTACCAGTGCAATTACAATATCCAGGCATGTAACTTACATCGTACAAGTCATAAGTTCAATCCCAATGGGTTACTTCTATGATATATAGGCATGGTGCAAAAAATGGTTGAAACTGATGTGGTTAATGTAACACCCACTCATAGGGAGCAAGAGCTAGCACCCAAAGCCCCCTAAAAAGAAGAAAGCTAGTTGAAAGAAGAAAATGCCTAGGTGGCTTTCTTTCTATAACAATCAAACTCGCATTAACCTATAAAATTAAAATGAAATCAACAATGCCTCGATCTAGCTCAAGAACAGGTCAATCAATATTAATTTAAGAATTAAGAGATAATTTAAAAAAGAAATATGCATAGTAAAATATCTATGCAAGATGCATTAGATTAAAAGATAAAAGCTTTTTATTATTCAACCTAAAAAGCAATATTTAATCGGGATCATTTGTGCACTTGAAAACCAAAGAAATGACCATATAAGTAGATAAAATAATAATCTCATATTTGTTTAATCACATAATAATATTTTATAATTTCCAGCCACACACAAAAACAAGATCTGAATTTAACTTTTGTAACCATTTTACCAGTAATCATTTAATTAGGAAATTCATATGTTCAATAGCAGAGAATAGCTAGATCATAACCATAAATTAACATTCTAGGTTTTCCTCCACTTCATCAACTTATAGAAAGATATTAAAATCAGACTTGAGAAGTTATAGGAAAGAGAAGTATAATTCAAGATTCAGATCCAAGATTTATGGATTCAAAAGGGAAGGGTTTATCAACCGAATTCCAACCAAAATCCAAGAATTCAACAATTCACAATTATCGATGGGCCCACGAATACTCTCGCTTTCTGCTGGCGGTACCAATCCTTATATCAAGGATCCATAGCCCCTGTTGGCAATCCTTTGCCAAAAATGTCCCAAATCGTTATGGGTGTTTCTAAATCATTATAGAAACAACTCTCATCTAAGTTATTTAGGTATGAGAGTGCAGAGGATGGGTGGAGAGATCCAAGAAATAAGTCTAAGCTTACAACAACAATCTTGATATTTTCATACAAGCATTGTGAAGGTGGCTAGACAAACAAGAAGAGAAAAGCTTGAGAAAATCAGCCCTTGCTAGCCATTATCAAACATAACAAAGATGGATCATTTTACCTCATTGCTTAGATATCTTGCTTACTAGGAAGAATTATCCGAATATTGAATTGTTATGCCGCACTTGTTTTCTTTCTCTTTGCTATCTCTTGTAGCAGCGATAGTCTTCTCTCCCTTCACAGCCACACTCCTTGTTGATGTATCCTTTTTTTTTTGTTCTGCAAAGCTACTTTTGCCTTGTGTGTGTCCCTTTTTTTCCTCTCCTCCTCTTCCTATTTATAGGTNTATATATATATATATATATATATCTCTCTCTCTCTCTCTCTCTCTAGCAATGGATCATGAGTTCAATTTTCTTCATGATCACTATAATAAAATCAATAAAGTATGTATATTCACAGGTTGCAGGTTCAATTCCTAAATTGACAAATTTTTGATATGTTAGAATTCAGATTTTGCTAGATCTCAGGTTCAATTCCTCTGGAACATTCCAACATAATATCTATCTCTTTATCATTTAGAATTGTCATAAGATGCAAGGAAAGAGTTTTCAAATAGATTCATGACAAGGGCAATTCAAGATACATAATCAAATAAGGCACCTTCTTTTTTAGGTCATCAGCTATGTGAATTTTCCCATCGTCTTACGATCCCTGAAAGGTCATCATGTGACCTTTCTACAACAATGGAGAGGGTACTTATACTCTACTATTTTAAATTAAAAAGAACAATGCATCACATTTAGATAAAATAAAATATAAAGCTACAGTATTTGCACAAAGTATCCCTGATTCATGGGTCAGGTTCCTCCAACTTGATTCAGAGGTCAAGTTCCTCAATATGAGCATTCATTTGCATCTCAACATACCTGTTTTAGCTCTTGAGGCACACCTTAGAAAGCATTGTCCTCTGTTTCTTAGCATCTCTGTTGAAATAGAATGGAAAATATTTTGTTTTCCCATATATCATTTATTATTATTATTCTAAAGCATTCCCAGCTTGTATTTTAAATCATATTTCTTATGCATAAAGTATTTAAACATTTAATCATAATACATATAAAAATATGGTCAACAAATTTATTACTATTCCAATTAGCCTTTTCCACCAAAGCACACACACAACTTGTCAGCAAAACATGCACACAAACACACAAAAGACTATTACAATCATTGATGCAAAAACTCAAGGAGAAGTGGTTCGTTACAGTTAAAGATCTAAGATTTTATTAAACTGAGTTTCAGTATAACTCACTTATTCTTTAGTAAGTCTTCATTAATAAAAGTGTTAAAAAAACTACCAGATGTAGAGAGTAAACTATTCTAATCCAGTTTTTTGTTTAAATTGACTCATAAATAGTGTTGATTTCTACTTCTATAAATGGCAGTGACATTCTCTAGAGCTGTCTAAGAATTTATAGAGTTCAACATTAGTATAAAACAATATTTTCACATTACAATTTC
This sequence comes from Gnetum montanum, assembly GCA_015680685.1. Lineage (NCBI taxonomy): Eukaryota > Viridiplantae > Streptophyta > Gnetopsida > Gnetales > Gnetaceae > Gnetum > Gnetum montanum. The sequence goes on along the minus strand of MNCI01014694.1, from coordinate 1,693,925 downwards.
ATTTTCATGTCTTGAAATAGTGAAGAACTCTTCATTCACTTTCTTGATAAACTCTAAACATCTCAGCTATCAATAACTTTATCCTGTCATGCTGGTCTGCCATCAAAACCCTGTTCCTCTGAGCTAAAGAAGAATTACGACATTACAAATAGATAAAATGACCCTGGGCATATAAGTCAGTGCTCTTAAAGGTGTAAATATGATATAGACATAATGGTACCACATTGGTTATACTAACTCACATCTTATTGGTTGACAAATCAATGAATTATGAGTATAGATACCACTGAATTAGTTTGGCTTACTATTAAAGTTGTTAAAACTTGAAAAATGTCTGATTGGTGAAAAGTCTCTGCTAAACTTTCACTAAGCTATACCCATTTAACACAGTAAGAAAATTTTAGTGATCTAAATGCTTATCTTTTCCTTAAATGTCTCTGATTTAATGAAGAGGTTAGGCCTCAAAATGCAAGATTGTTTTTGCATAGCCTTGTACTGTGGTGCTGGCAGAGTTAGGAATTGCCGCCATGTAGAGGTCATGAGTCCAATATATAATAGAAGCAATTAACACCCCTTTGTACACAGATGCCTTTAGCCATCAACACAGTTACTAGGATTCTAAATAACAAATCCAAAAAGTTTAACTCAAAGTAGCAACTATTAGTTTAAATAGAATAACAATTTTTATGAAAGAAAAATTACCAACATCTTAAAAATTTTCATTAATGTTCATGAGCTTTTTAATAATACTTCCGATGGTACTTGAGATACAATCCTAGTTTTGCATTGCTAGGTTTGGTTTTCGTGCCTTTCTAGATGCAATCATGTCATTTATAATGTATTCTTACCCAATCAAATACAATGTTTGGATACGCTTTAATGAATTAGCTTTATTCAGTGAGTGTCCCTTTCATGCACAATCATTAAGAATTGCTCAGCTTGATGGCAGAATATGTTAATGTGTTATTTCAAAATCTGAGTATTTATCCAATGCATTTTCCCCAGAAATGAAATTAAAGATTTCACTTATTACGATGTCTGAACTTTATCTTAAAAAGCAATATTATAAGATTTACCAAGGGCTGTTCTCATACTAGAGGGTTCGGTAGTAATGTTGTCTTGGGGTACTCATAACTTCCTAAGATATGCTGTAATTTCTTTTTCCATTTTCTTTGAATTCTAGTTTCTAAATTCTAAATTCACTTGAAACAAGAATAAGTTAAATTTAATGAATTTGCAAGTGCAGACATTAAAATGGCAAATGAATTGCTTTCTTTTCTTGAAACTGCTAGTAGCAATAGTAATTAGTCTAATTTTTGCTCATTTCCCCCCTATGCTTATGCCCTTAACTTTGTGATTGCTTAAATAAATTTGTTCTGCCTTTTCATTTCGTTGAGAATCATGATGTAAGAAATCATGCTTGTGAATATTAATGCTTATTATTTGTAAATATTACAATATTTTGAAAGACATTTTTCTTTTAGGAAAACAGGCATCTCTTCTAGTTCTAAATGCTGCTGCTACTGCATTCTCTGGCACACCTGTTCGACAAACAAGCATTTTAGTCATAGGGGCAACAGGTACATTAGGACGGCAAATAGTTAGAAGGGCATTAGATGAAGGATACGATGTTAGGTGCTTAGTACGGCCTCGACCATCTCCTGCAGATTTTTTACGTGATTGGGGAGCAACTGTTGTTAATGTAAACTTTCTTCTCATGCTTCTTTTGTACAAATCTTTCATTCCTAATTTATGTATTCATTCTTTTACAATAATTAAACTTCTAATTTCATTGCAATAATTTTAAGGGTATTTTAATACATAGCATCCTTCAAGCTCTAATGAAAATGTGGTTTTTTTTGGTTGGAATGTTTATTTTTATGGAAACATTTATAACCATTGTAAGTTTTTTGCATTTACGTTCTATTATAAGGAAATGTCTTTCTGCTTGGTAAAATAAGTCTATCTTTGTCAAATTACTAGTTGATGTGTTTGGCTTTTGGGTCATAAAATGCACAACTGAATTTAAAATTGTGATTGATATATACTTTTAAATTACATAAGAGTGAATAATCATTATTATCATCGTCCTAGCCATATCTCAAGTACATGGAGTTGGCTATATGGATTCCTTTTAACTATTCACTTCTATTGAAAGACAAATAAACATTAACACCCAAATCTTGGATATCTATTTTTATGCTTATAAACCAAATATAGTTAGGTTTACCTCTTAGTTGTTTCCTATAACTTTAACAAAGTGACATCTTTTTAATAGATTTCTTAGAACATGATCAAACCATCTAAAATAACTTTCCTTAATTTTTTCATCTTTGGGTCATCTATAGGTGTTACCAACAAACTTTTCCTAATAACAAAGTTATTAATTTGATATTTCCCAATGATACCCAACAACCACCTTAGCATTTGTATATTTGCTATATGCATGCATTGAGCTTGATGTTTTTTTGATAGGCCAACATTTCACACCATAAAGGATTGTAGGTGTGATAGTAATGCTATGGAACTTTCCCTTCAATGTAGCATAGATTCTTCTATTACAAAGCACACCACTAGTTTCTCATAAGTTCATGTATCTTGTTTCAATTTTATTTGTCACATTAGTCTTAATCTCACAATGCATTTGAATAGGTGACCCTAAGTATATGAAGTACTTACATTGAATAATTTCTTGGTTTTGAATTCCAATTTTCATATCTTCATTATTCATTATTCTACTAAAAATGCTCTTCATGTATTCTATTTTAGTTCTACTAAATATCAACCTCTTTGATTTTAGGGTATTTCTCCAAGTCTTCATTTTTAGAGTTAGAGCTTCTTTAGATTTATCCACTAATATAATACAACTGGCAAAGAGCATACAACACGTGAGATCATTTTGAACTCATTTTGTCAGCTCATTCATAATAATGATAACTAAATGATGTCTTAGAGTATATCCTTGGTGTAGCTCTACCTTCATAGGGAAGCTTGTGGTCTCTCCATAAATGTTGTAAACTTGATTTTGGCTCAATCATACATTTCTTAAATAATCTTTATGTATTCAATAGGAATATCATCCTCTTTAATGCCTATTAAATAATCTCTTAGGGAAATCTATCCTAGGCTTTCTTCAATGTGATAAAAAGCATATGTAGATTTCTATTTTTCACTGAAAATTCTCCATCAATTGTTTTAGCAAGAAACTAGTTGCTATAGTTCATCTTCCAAGCATAGAACTCTTTCCCATAAGTTCATGGTGTAACTCATAAGCTCAATGCCTCTGTAGTTTCTATAATTTTGAATGCATTCCTTTTGTTGTATATGGGTACCATAGTGCTTCTTCTTCCATCATTGGGCATTTTCTCCTTCTCTCAAACCTTGTTAAATAAAGTTGTCAACTAAGTGGGCCGTAGACTTATGTATCTTTGCAAGGATATCATTTGGTATTGTTGCTTCACTAGTCTTTATCTTCATAAAGGCTTTCTTTACTTTAAGACAAATACATAGTTGATCATTCCTACATTTGATTGATGTCATCAACTTTATTTCTAGAATTTTTTTTGTTAAGAAGCCCTTGAAAATAGATCCTTCATTGCTCTACAATTTCCTTATCTAACAGCAAAATCCTTTCATTATCTCAATAGATGTATCTAATATTCTCAATGTCTTTGCACCTCTTGGTTTGAGTTTTAGCGAACTTGTAAATCAATTTCTAACCCTCCTTGGTTTCTAGTTTCTCATAAAAGGTATCGAAAGTACTAAGGTTAGCCTTATTCATTGTATTCTTTCACATATTATTTGCTATCTTGCACATTTCAAAGTTATATTGTCTCCTGCTTTGTTGCTACTCCTTGAAACACTTCTTATTTTGAATTTTTTGTTGCATTTTCTCACTCTATCATTAGGTTCCCTTTTGAATGTACCTATCTCCTTTTGAAACTCCAAGGATATCCTTTGCTGTCTTCTTGAAGCAGCTTTTCATTTGACATAAACTATCATTCATGTTTGAGTTCAAATCCCAAAATCCTTTTGCATGCAATCCATCCATCCTTAAATTGTGATGCTTTTTCTTCCTTTAGATTTCACCATTTTATATAGGGTGCTTTTTTCCTAGAGTTTTTGTTGATATAACTCTTAACAACAAGAGTTATAACTAAGAGTTTATCTTGGATTGTAAGTCTTTCTCCAAGAATGATTTTGCATTTCCTACAAGTTCTCCAATTTTTGTCTTACAATGATGTAGTTTGTTTGACTTAAGTTGCTTCCATCCATCAAAGTCATCAAGTGTTGTTCTTGAAGTAGATATTAACTATTGGAAGATAATAGGCCCGAGAAAACTTGAGTATAGACTCTCCTATCTCATTACTCTCTCCAATGCCGTGTTCTTTATGAACCCTCTCATAATTTGTTATTGTTGCTTTCACATGCCCATTGAAATTTCCTTCGATAAGAGTACCTTCATGATTTGGTATTTATTGCATAAGCCCATTTAAAGAATCTCAGAAAGTCCTTTTAACATGATCATCCAAACTAATCTAAGGTTATAGACACTTAGGATATTAATAACTTCTTTTCTCATGATAAATTAATGCCCATGATCTTATCACCTCTTCAAGTAACTTCTACCACTTTAGTCTTTATTCATTGATTAACCACTATTCCTACTCTATTTCTAAAATTCTCTCTTGCTCCAAAATTAAAGAGCTTAAATCCTTCATCAATGTCCTTTGCTTTTACTCTCTACCACTTACTTTTCTGCAAGGAAGTTATGTTGACTCTTCGTTTCTTCATCAAAACCATAATTTTGTTGGTTTTCCTTGTTAATGAGCCTATGTTTGATGTAAGCACCCCAAACTGTTAATGCCTTTCCAAGGTCTTATGTTAACTAGCTTCCATACCTACATCTCTCCATAATGATGTGGAAACCCTTGTATATTTGACATAACAAGCAGGCACTATTGTTGAATAAGAGTGAATAAATGAAATGTAAGATCATGAGAAATTCGCAAGGTTTCTAAGGCCATGTACCCTCAATTTTCATTTAAATCATAGCTATTGAAATAAGTGTGTGAACTTTTGATACAAAGCCCTTTCCTACTCAAAAATAACTTGTGTCACATGCTGTGTATTTTTTCATATCCATGGCCACTATTCTATATGGAATTTTGTTGCATTTCTTCTAATGATGCTGAATAACTTGTATGACTTTGAGCAGGCAGACTTAACCAAGCCTGAGAGCATTCCTGCAACTCTGGTGGGTATTCATGCAGTTATTGATTGTGCTACTGGACGACCTGAAGAACCCATCCGAACCGTGAGTATTTAAGACCTGTATCTTGATTCATTTATGCTCCTTACTTGGTATATGGGCTTGAGATTTAAACCTATATGTGTATTATGAAGATATGACCATGTACTCATTTGAACATGCTAAGCTCCAAGTGCAGTTTATGAGCTGTTTGCACAAAAACTTTGTACTCATTGAAAGCCTTAAAAGCTAAATGAAACAATCACCTTAAACTTATTGTTAAATCGCAGTAATTTTATGGAAACTTATCATTCCAATAGTTGGATGCAACTAGATATCTTAATTTGCTTCCTCATTTCTGGTTAGGGTTTGGATTTTTCTTGACGGCTGTATGATAGCTATAATTGAGTTGGGCAACCGTTATTGATGATGGCTGCATGACAGCTATATTTGAGTGAGCATTTATATAATAGTGTATCAATCATCGAATATAAATATGGGTGAAGGTTGGAAGGAAAATGCATTCAGTCTACAAGCTTTGTTTTTTTTCCCTTGCTTATTTCTTTGTTTCTATTCTTTTCACCTTTTATTTCCAACTTGGTATTAAAGAGGGATACAATTTCTTGGGCATGGATGTATGTTTAACGCAATAGGTGCAGCTAGTGCAGTGGCTGTGTTTGATGCAATAGGTTCAACCAGTGCAGTGGGTGTCTAGAGCTGCATGCAGCACAGGTGAATGTGTTTGATAGTGAACCTCTTCCTCATTAGCCATGGCTTTTGTACAAGGTAGATGCAACTATTGATTAACTGATTCATCAATTGATTGATCTATGGTGTAGGGCATCCAAAACCCATGATTTGGAAAATCTTTTCTTATGATCTGAGGTTGACTTCTAGGAATTATTCGGACACAAAGGAGTTATGCATTCCAGTAGAGTATCTCAATGAAGCTTGATTTATCGTTTTCTTGGTTGCAGATTGGTTGCAATAGACTACAGCTTCTGGTTTTTGGTATGATTGGATTTGCTCTTTAATCTCTTAAGATTTTTTTTCTGTTTGTTTATTTTTTGGGGCATGTTGGAGGTTAGTACAGGAAGTGATTCACACGTCTCTGATCTTGAGATTAGGGCTAGAGCCCTGGCTGATAAGTCCTCTCTTTAGGTTAGTCATACCAAATTAGGTGGGGACAATTATCTTGCCTAGTCTTCATAAAATGGCCAGTACTTACTTTGATGTTGTTGGCATCAACATTGCCCATGAATGGGCCCTTATCCTTTCAACCTTATCCTTTAATCTCCAGAGCCCCTGACATGTAATTGAGTGAAAACAATCAAATTGGAAGTAGTGCTTCAATCAAATCTAGGTGACTGCCACTATCACACTAGTGCTCTCTTAGTACAGTGGTGCTGTTATAGTTCTTGATGTGAAGATTGCTATTAGTGTTGCTTAACACTAATGCATCATAAATTTCAATTACTTGGAAATGAATGAAATGTTGCCTTGCTTAGCTAAAATAGTGTTTGGACAATTAAAATTATAGGTAGCTATCTACCTTTTATTTTCTTTAAAATTGTAGTTACATTGGTTTCGGTGGCCACCGCCTGATCTTTTAGCTCACCGAATCACTGTTTTCTCTCTCTCTATAGCCACCTTGCGACCACCGTAACTTAGAAATCCTTATCCACAACTCCTGTGTTCCTATTGCGTCGCTCTTGATGCTTCTCTGCTATTTCCTATGTGCCATTGTCTTACTGTCCTTTGCCATTTGCTGCTCTTTGCCAACACCACCTTTGCTGCACCGCTCCACCTTGCGCTACTCTGCAGTACGCCATCTTTCATCAACACCATCCTTCCCTTGCACTTGGCCTTGTAGAACTTGCAAAAGGTTATGTAGGCTAGCAAACTACACCCTTGCATTGCAACCTGTAGCATAATCATGGCCCCCTGGGCACCAATGTGGGTCACTGTAGCCATGGCCATTGCCTTTCACTGCTTCCATGTGCAATCCTCTACTTTGCCACCTACCATTTGTATTCCCCTTGCCACATGTCTTTCACTTTGATCGCACCACACCGCACCACTGTCGTTGTTGCCCAAGCCCTCACATTGCTTAGGCCCCAACACATTAACCTTGGTTTGTTGTGGCCTGCACCACATAGGTCCCATAGAAGGCCTTGCCAAGTGGCCCTCGTGGCCTCTGGTAGCATTTGTTCCTAACATCTGTCATCCTGTTCTGTTGTCACTACGACTGCTACAAATTTGGGGTGGTCAAATGGTGCCACTACGGTGCTTGTGGGAAGAGGATGCCTAATGATGTATCATCCATTGACTGACTAGTACATGCTGGTGATATTCCTAGAGGGCACTGCTTGTAGAGAGCTCTTTTTGCCTCATCCTACCATTCCCCATTGCCTGTTGCCCACATTGCCGACTCCCAACACACCACTTGTTGGTAACTGAGTTGTATATATATATATACAAAGATATGCTTTTTCATTTATTAAAATTTATGACTCTAAATACTGTTAGTTTTTTTTTTTTAGTTTTGATTGACAGATGTCAAGCATGGAAAAAACCAAGGAGATCCAAATCACCAAGGAGATTTGGAGGATCCAGGCATTGCCACACTTGGTGAAAGAGATCATGCATGGCGGCCAAGTGGGTAGACACGTGGTAGTTCTTCTTCCTCTTGAAAAAGGAAGAGGGGAAGGAGAGGAAGAAGAAAACCTTATAAAAGGCATCCTTAGGCAGAAAGGAGGACATCACAACCCAACAATCAACAAGAGGTTAGTAATACACCATAGCCTTTTGTCTCACCATAGCCTTTGCCCTACTTTGGTTGCTCCCTCAAATTGGCTATAGCAAGAAGCCATTGAGGTTAAATTGTGTAAGAGGCTTGAAAGGCTTTCCTTGGAGTTCAACTATGAGAAGGGTTGGGAGAAAGATTGAGGTAGCATCTCGGTCGAGAAGGAGGCAACGATTATCCACTTGTGGGAGCTTGAAGGTCGATTTGAGTAGCTGACTTAAGCCATCAAATCTTATTGCGAGTACCTTCAGGAAGAGATCCAAAACCCACCTTCTGAGAATCATTAAAGCGGAAGGATTAATGAATAGTTTGCTAAGTCCACTTCGCCTTCCCCACACACACCACTTTCCCAACACCCCCACACACACCACCCCTCTACCCCCTCTCCACCCCCACTCCCCACTGCCCACCCCCTGGCCCCTACTTTTGTCTCTTGTGATGTTTATTTATGTTCATCCATGTTGGGATTTATGTGATGAAGTGTTAACTTTTCTTGCTTTCATTTAATGAATATATCTCATCTTTAATAGTTTTGCTCTACTTTTATATTTTAAGTTTTGTTAAAATTATCGATTACGTTTTCTCTTCCACTTGAGACTATTCTTGGGCTAGCCGTGCCCATAAGCAAGGTGCCCTAGGCAATAGCCTTGCCAAATCGTGCACGGGAGTTGTGGATAAGGGTTTCTAAGTTGCAGTGGTTGCAAGGTGGCTATAGAGAGAGAGAAAGGTGATTCGGTGAGCTAAAAGATCAAGTGGTGGCAATTGAAACTAATGTAACTAAAATTTTAAAGAAAATAAAAGGTAGATAGCTACATATAATTTTAATTGTCCAAGCACT
>MNCI01014694.1:1671972-1684205 GCA_015680685.1 Gnetum montanum | reverse complement strand
TTTTCTAAAAAAAAAAAAAAAAAAAAAAAACCTTGAATAGGCATCCCACAGGTGTATCAATTCATTCACTTTATGTGTGAGAGATGTCCCAAGGTGGTGGTTCTCCTAGGCTCTCCCCATGGTTTGGGGGCCATGGAACACTTTGAGGCGCCCTCAGGTGACTCTCAAGTATTAGAAAACCCATCCCAGCTTGGCAGTACCAAGCTAGCAGTAGGACACCCTCCTGTTGTAACTCTCTCTTAAGTCCTCTTCATTCTACCCTCACGTGGAGAACTACATGGCCTTGATTCTACGGTGGTCGTAGATATGTAGGCAGCTAGGATTGGATAGTTTTGGTGCGGTGCCAAGCCACACCTTGTACTAGATTGTGAGGGATCTGGGGGTGAGGCACCTTCCCTTGTAGATGCATCGTTGCCCTTTCCACCGATGTTGTCTATAAGGTTGCTTGTGTGCTTGTTTGCATGGTCCTCGTTTTGGAGTTGGTTACCCTTTGTGAGGTGCGTTGCCATGTATATTAAGAAGCTGTGTTGTTGCTTGCACTCACTCTTGAGTTGCTTGTTCGCTTGAAGCATACTCCCCATGTCTTCCGCCCCAGATCCATTGGATCTTAGTGAATTCCTTGGGGTGCCGAACAACATTGGGGCAACGTTGTTACAAATGGTATCAGAGCGTTTTGAAATCGTGTTGCGATACACATGTGTTCTTTGGTTGTGTACTCCATTGAGGTTGTTCTATTGATGGTCCCTTCGGATTGATACTTGGGTGATCTAGGATCATATCCTTATGTATTCTTTGAAGAGTTGCCTTACGGTGATATTTTTACACTCTTCATGAGGGGACTGATGTTACATTGTGAGCAACTGATGTATGTTGTTCTACTTGAGGATGTATACGATTGCGTTGTGGTATTGTTCTCCACTTGTTTACTTGTGGTTGGACCAATTGTGATTGATTTGATATGGTAGAGAAGAGTTCTATTGACAACTCAAGAATTTTGTTGCTCAAGCAGCTCTCATCCCTAGTCTCCAGTGATTCATCTCGGATGAATAGGACCTAGTCTTCGCTTTGGTTTCCACCCAGATGACATGTATCGAGATGGCATTGATTGAATTGTGCAGGATAGGATATCCTTGCACTCCCACTCACCCTAGATATAGTGAGTGGGAAATACAAATTGGGACATGTTGGTTCCCATGTAGCTTAGGATGGAGGGCCTTTGAACATGTGCTTTTGGTGAGCTTTGTTCTGGTTGGATTAAGACCGTTGCCGGTAGACTTCGTACGTTCATTCTTGCAATTGTATGTTTGTCTATTTGTGTATGTGTGTCTTCTTGGTTGCGCTTTCAAATTTTGTAGGCGTGTTACCTTCATTGTGTCTATCATTCGTAACACAAGGCTTTGTGTTCTATGTGGTATGATGACTTATTGTTGGGATTGCTGAGGATGCATTTTGAGGCTGTTTGTGCCATCCCAAAGCCAAATGTTTGTTGTCTTGTTTGACAACTTCTTGTGCGTGAGGCATGATTGCCCTTGTTGCTGATCTTTGCGAGTTGTGCTCCATTGTTTGAGCTGGTTGTGTTGCCCTTGGGTTTGTGGCATCACTCTTTTGATTGGTGACATTTCTCGGTCACTTTGATTCGAAGACTATTGGTGTGGATCATCCTATTGTTTGTTCTTGTTGAGACTGCACCTCTTTTGATGAGAGTCTTTCTTGTGGACGCATCCTTCGTGATGTTGCTTGTTGTTGTGAGAATTGGTTTTATGGAGACCTGTTGTTGGCTAGAGCTTGGTCTTCCACCTTATTTTGAGTTGAGATGACGATTCTCTATTGCCCATGCCTCTTATGATTGTGTTGAGATTTTGCTCTTGGTTGGAACCAGTGTTAGTGGCTGGGAATGATTGTTGTATATGAATCTTGGAATTCTGAGAGTGTGCTAGCTCTCTTTGGTAGTGCCACATGATGAAATCGTTTGTTTGAGTGTATCTAATTGACCCATCAATGTTTTGCATGATTGATCTCTATGCATGTTGCTGAGTTCTTGCTTTTTATGATGTTGCAAGAGTGATATTACTCTGTTATATGATCATGCTTGATGGTTGTGTATGAGGTTGATGTGCAGATTGTGTTCCTGCTAACTTTTGTGTTTCTGAGCTTTTGTCTCAGTGTTTGCATGCAACACAGGTACAAAGATGCAGCCAGTGGTGACCTCAGTTGATTTTGTGAGCACTATGTCTATGGGGAAGATATGTGCTCTTGAGACCTTCATGAACTGATTATTTGGTCTCAAAATCCCAACATTGGGTTGTGGATTTATCAGTATCTTGGCTGTGATGAATTAGTAGGTACATTATGATTTGTTTGCCTCTCTGTGCTGGGTGAGCACTAACAGAGGACGGTGATTTGTCCTAGACCCTACAGATATTGGGCTAGCAGATGGCATGAAATGGTATCCTTGGCCATGCCAGATATTGATGGCCCAAGTGTGGCTAATGCCTTGAGGTCCCACTTTGGCAGGTGGTGGATACTCAGTTGGCGTGTTCTGTTATTTGATTGTTGTGCTCGTGTCCCGAATCATATTCGTTCGATGGTAGTTGTGCATTGGGTTCAGTGCGATGGTCGATCATGTACGTTTTGTGACAGTGGTGTAGTGTGACAGATGATTGTTTATGCTTCGTGATAGAGATAGGTTTTTCTCAAACAACATGGTTCTTTCTTTGTATGCTCTTGGTGGCCTAAACCTTTCAACCTAGGATGGGCTTGGGTAGTTCATCCTATAGCCTTTTAGGCCTAGGTAGCATTCCCAAATACCATGTATGTTCCCATTAAAATGTATTCCTATCCTTGGGTGAAATGTATCCTTGTGATATTCTCAATTTGATTATTCATGCACATGAAAGTGCTAGATGTATTGCCCTATGTGACTTAGTTGTCTCTTCGTTGTAGGCCTATGCCACACTGTGACAAGGCCAAGCTTGATGTATGGTGTTGTCCTGGTGCTTGTTTTTGAAGTGCCTTCTGTATATGTTGTAAACAACCTTTGTGCCTTGATGTATAATTCTACTAAAACCTCATGGAAAATTCTTTGGTTGCAATATGGTGTTATAATGAGTAGGCTAGGACATGTCCTTGCCCATGGTGCTCTTGAATTGGTGCTGCGTGTTCTTTGTGATATCGGCATGCCTTGATGGTGTGTCCTTTGGTGAATGTTCTTGAGATAGGACAAATCTAGGGAACACTTCCTCTTGGGTTCCTGGACTGGCAAAAATTTTATCCACAAATGATCAATGGTGGGGTATGAATCCCAAAATACAAACAAATTGGTTCGATGTGCTGGATCTCGATAGCAGGTGGTTCACTATGACCATGTGGATAACAATGGTAGACTAATTCAAATCAATGTGGTGTTGTGATGTCTAGCTGTGGAGTAAAGTGGGTTCTGGGTATCAGCACCTAGACTCCCTCTTTCATGCTAGATGTGATTGTGGGGTAGTTGTGCTAATGTTGGGATGGTGGTCCATCCTTGATTAAATGATGCTACAGTTAAGAAAATTGTGACTTCTCTTGGTGGCCTTGCTTGGTGGGCTTGAATGTGCTCAAAACACTTGAGCCTATGCTCTCATGATTGGGGGCTTCTAATGATTTGTGCATGTTGGCGTGCTCTCGTGACTGATTGCTTTTGGTGCTTCTGAGGGCTATGATGCACTCTCATGACTTGGGACTTATTTGTGCTTTTGTGGACTATGATGTGATTCCATGACATGGGCCTCATTGTGCTTAACAGGCTATGGTGTCTTGTCGAATTTCCCTGTGTACTTTGTTTCTTATGTACACTGATGTATCATACCGTCTCTCTCTAATGTATTGTCCCATGTCTTTAGTGTAATGTTAATTCATGTTGGTGTTCTCACCTCCCTGGTGGGACAGTAGAGTTGAGCACGATATTACTTGGTGATTCTCTGATCCTATGGGGGGTCATTCTCCATTTCGATGGATGCCCTCTTTAGTTCCTAAAATAATAAGGCAGGTGGTATTGAGACAATTGTTTCCTAGTTGGGACCTAGAAGCAATTGATGTTCAGGACTTGTTCCTAGTAGTTGCCCCATGTTCGTGAACTCTTGGGGTTTGTTTTCAAATACAGAATGTTGTTACCTTGGTGAAATTCATGGAACCTCCTTTGTGAGGCCACGTTGTTGATGTAGCCTAAATATATGTATCTTCCTTCTTGTAAGCAAGGCATGATCTTATGTACTCTCTCTTAGTTTTTGAGGGCTCTAGAGGGACTTCCTTGATGGGGTTCTCTGGTAGGCCACCCTTATTGTAAACCCTTCGAGGATGAATCATGTATTGTGTTGAGTTGTAGTGGATGTTGGCGAAGCCCATTCTTTGTAAAAATTATTTTGAGGACCTAGTCCTCCTATGGGTAGAATGTTCTTGTTGACTTGCACTTCTTATTTGTGTTGAATGATAATAGGCAGTGGTGCGGCCTTGTGCACCACAATTGTTGTAAATGGGCTTGATTGGGATGTATGAACCAAAAACCAAGATCTCCTTGGATGAAATAGAAATCCCTCATGATAAAATTTTAAGGGATGAACTCTTTCGCTTCTCGAGTTGTTCTCAAGGTGGAATCAAATTTGGGTAAGACTTGTGAACCCATGTCTTCCCTCAGCTAGTAACAGTTCGATGATATGATTCTGTTGGCTATGTGGACTACTTAGGTGTGTATTATGGGTAAGGTGTAGCTGGTCTACTATACTTACTTATGGAAGGAACCTTCCAAAGAGGATCCTTCCTTCAATTGCAAAAATCTAATGAAAGGTGTTGATCATGAGATGCGGTTGTTCTTGATACGATGGGGAAACTCAAATTCTAGGAACCTAGATTTTCCTTGGAGAATTCATGATCTGGTTGCTCTCAAAGGTGACTCTATATTCTCTCCTGGACCTAGTGTTCAGAAAATGGTGCTTGTCCCATAACTTGGAGTGGGAAGGATAGCTTGTATGTTGCAAGTGTGGTTGATCCTTCTCCATGAATGGGATATTATGGTTGCAATCGATGATGTGCTTATGGTTGACATGTGACTTGTGTATGGAGGATTGCCATGGGTTGGCTACCCAACATATTCTCCACTTGTTCTAACATTCAAGTGGGCATTCTCGATGTTGGACAATCACAAAAGTTGATGATAATTGGGGCTTGTTTATTATGATAGCCTCTTGGAGAAGTTGCCCAAACAAATTTTGGATCTTCCCTCTCGTTGTGGCAATGGAATACTGTTGGATGGTGAATTGAGGTATGCGATGCTGGTGTTTGCGGACAGCAAGGTCAAGCTCAAAAGATCTACCCTTGTACCTTGTTGGAAGGGAGAACATGCTTGACTCCCTTCATACTAGCTTGAACAGACATGATGGAAAAAAATGTGCATGGTACAAATGCATGTGGAATCGGTGCTTAGAGGGTTGCACTGGTGAGACCCCACGGGTCTGGATGCGATTAGCAAAACATGGAGTTCTGGCAAGCGTGAGTTGCTTGCGGAGACATGGCTCTTTTGGAGCATGTCCTCCCTCTTGGTTTGATGTTCCCAAATCAATCACCATGGGTAGTGGCCTTGGTGAGTCCTCAAAATTGATGGTTAAAAAAATCGATGGATGCTGAGAGGCCATTCACAAAGGAGCTTGGCTGGACTTGTGGAAGAGGAGTTGTCTTCTTGCATAGGTATGGGTCTATGCAAGAAGATAAGTCTCTAGACCTAAGAAGGGACGGATCTAGGGGACACCTTAGAGATGTTGGCCATTTGGGTTGGACTACTCCCACTTGTCACAGAGTTGGGATGTCTTTGGGATTCCCTCCAAGTTTCCTTTGCGTTTCATCCAAGGCATTGGATGGGAGGACATATTAGGTGTTGGGGTTGGTATTTTTCTTCAAGCTTGGCATCATATGAGTTGATAGATCCCTGGAGTTGACAGAGTTCCAAACCCAAACTTGAAGTGTACTCTCGAAGCTATCCTAGGCTCCACTTCGAGAACGTCACTTCTTTGTGTGGGGGAGGATTGTGAGAGATGTCCTAGGGTGGTGGTTCTCCTGGGCTCTCCCCATGGTTCGGGGGCCATGGAACACTTTGAGGTGCCCTCGGGTGACTCTCAAGTGTTAGAAAACCCATCCCGGCTTGACAGTACCAAGCTAGCAGCAGGACACCCTCATGTTTTAACTTTCTCTTAAGTCCTCTTCATTCTACCCTCACGTGGAGAACTACATGGCCCTGATTCTACGGTGGTCGTAGATATGTAGGCAACCAAGATTGGATAGTTTTGGTGCGGTGCCAAGCCACACCTTGTACCAGATCGTGAGGGATCTGGGGTGAGGCACCTTCCCTTGTAGATGCATTGTTTCCCCTTTCACTAATGTTGTCTATAAGGTTGCTTGTGTGCTTGTTTGCATGGTCCTCATTTTGGAGTTGGTTACCCTCCGTGAGGTGCGTTGCCATGTATATTAAGAAGTTGTGTTGCTGCTTGCACTCACTCTTGAGTTGCTTGCTTGCTTGAGGCGTACTCCCCAAGTCTTATAAAGAAGCCAAACTTGAATTCATACAAAGGTTTTGATAAATCATGCTTTTCATACGCTCCGATATCAAGGTGGCTGCCATATTGGGTACACAATTTAAGATTTTGGCTTTGGTTTTATGATACAACGAACTTTGGAAAATCAATTACTAAGCAGAAATTAACCTATCAGCGACAACGGTGCTAATGATGAGCACCTTAGGCTTAATTAGAACTAGCATTTTAAATCACAAACATGGCCTCAAAAAAAGATACATCATCACCTGTTAAAGAGATAAGGAGTAATGATAGAATCAGTGATGAAGAAGAATGGGGGATGCAAATACAAACAAGAATCACATATGTTCATATTGATCCTTATCATCTAGATTTTCCACCTAGGTTAACTTGTCCATGGGAACAACTTAAGTTTTTGCCATTCGTTCTCTATGTTTTGTAAGGCACACGCATCATGGAATGCTTGTAAATGATTCTTAATTTAAGCATTTGATTGCAAATTTTAAAATCTTTATTAGTTGAATGATGAACATTAAAGTCATTGAAATTGGATATGTTCCTATACCAACCCATAAGAGATGCTTCCAAATCAAGACAAATTAACTTTTCTAGAATACATTAGTAGCAATAAATACTACGAATAATAAACATATTCAATAGGCACATAACTTAAATACTTCTTTTATATAATCCCTTATAGCCAACATTGGTATTGACAAGTTGATGGTATAGGAAACATCAAAATGATGTTTCCTTCCATGTTCCTCCATGTTCCTTCCAGATTCTATGAGAAAGCTCTCATAGAATCACATATGTTCATATTGATCCTTATCATCTAGATTTGGCAAACAACATAGGTGGGGGATGCAAATACAAACAAGAATCACTTGCAATGTCTGTACTAAGTGCTTATGTCCAAACATCAATCTACTAATGTCAATTTGGTAAAATAAGCTATTTTTATCCTTTCCAATCCTAAAAATCCAACTTAGTTTTTGGACCCTGAAATCATGCCTAATATGTAACACTTGTTGAGATGATTCTAACAACACAAATTTCATGCCAATCGACCTTTAGTGAATTCCTTGGGGTGCTGGACAACGTCGGGGTAACGTTGTTACATTATGCCTCCCTTTCCACAGCCCTCTAAATTTTCCTTTTTATGTCTGTTTGGAACCTCTTAGATTTCATTTATAACATGATGGTAAGACTGCAATGCTTACATTATGAAAGTAACTTTAAAGTATTACAAGGGACACATCTTTTTAAACTACCATAAAAGGGGCAACATAAATTAAAAGACTAAAGATTTGGCTTTACCCTAACATTTCTCAACGTGGAATAAAATTTGATTAGCCTTCAAGAAAATACTAGTTGCACTACTTTCCTTATCCGTTTGTGCTAATGTTTCTGCTACCCGAAGTTGCTTCCTGCATAAAAACATGCTTTTGGATTGTTACGATATTTGTAAAGCTATCAGTAACATTGTGCTTATATTCACCAATCATTTTTCTGTGGTATGTTTGATGAAATGATAGCTCACAATAAGATGTTTTTTTCCTTTCATGATGAGCTAGATTTTTGGCCAAGAAGATCGCACCTTGGCTGTTACAAACTATATGGTACATACATACATACAGGTTTCAAATCCAAAGAACTTAGAAAATTGTGAAGCTACTTGATAGAGAAGAGGATCCTGTTGTTGATGTAATTTGCATTGTAAATTTCCCTATTCCAAATGTTTTAGGGCCTCTGCATGATTAAAATTCCTTTAGCGATTTTCAAGAAGGTTCTGTTTCTTCTTTCAGCTAGTACATTTGTCTTCAATGTATATGAAGTTGTTCTATCCTCTTAAATTTTCTGAAATATTTTGAATAAAACTCTGTACCTTGTTTGATATGATTCTCTTGACTCTTGTATCATATGTGCTCTCCAGAATCTTAAAAAGAAGAAGAAGAAAAGAATCAGCTCCAGCCTTGTTCTTGATCTTTGTTGAACACTGCAATGATGCCCTCTCATCAATCTTTTCTTTGCTATATGCTTCGTATCACTGTCCGTTGTTATTTTCCTAGTCTTCCATGTTTCTTACATTTGATTTGTATGCATTTGTTTTGAATAGTCATGATTGATATACCCCAATGTAGGATACGATGAATCTCATTTTGTTTGTAAAGTTCATCATTGACCACTCTAAAATCTAGATTCTATTCTTTTCTTGGTAACATTATATCTTGACAGAGTAATTATTGAAATCCCTGAATACTATAATAGAAAATTCAAGAATCGTAAGGCTGATACTATTTTTTGAAGACATTTAAGTGGACTCAAGAAAAGGTCTCCTAAATGTTGGCTTTTGAAGTTGTAAGAGTTACAACATTTCTAGAAACTTTTCAAGAATTCATCTTCAAACACGAGTATTGTAATACCCATTCATAGGGAGCAAGAGCTAGCATTCGAAGCCCGCTAGAGAGAAAGCTAGTTGAAAAAAGAAAATGCCCAGGTGGCTTTCTTTCTACAACAATCAAACTAACATTAACCGACAAAATTAAAACGAAATCAACTATGCCTAGATCTAGCTCTAAAATAGGTCAATCAATATTAATTTTAAGAATTAAGAGAATTTTATAAAGAAATAGCCATAGTAAAATATCTGTGCAAGATTCATCAAATTTAAAAAAATCAAACTTTTTAGTATTCAACCTAAGAAAATATCTAATTAGGATCATTTACACATTTGTAAAGCAAAGAAATGATGACAAAAGTAGATAAATTAATAATCTCATATTTGTTCAATCACATAATAATATTTTATAATTTCCAGCAACACACAAAACATGATTATCTAAATTTAACTCTCGTAACTAATCATTTAATCAAGAAATTCATATGTTCAATAGCAGAGAACAGATAGATCACAATCATAAATTAACATCCTAGGTTTTCCCCCACTCCATCAACTTATAGAAAGATATTAAAATTAGACTTGAGATGGTATAGGAAAAGAAAGTATAATTCAAGATTCAGATCCAAGATTTATGCATTCAAAGGGGGAGGGATCATCAACCAAATTCCAACCAAAATCCAATAATTCAACAATTTTAAAACATTCACAATTATCCATGGGCCCAAGGATACTCTCACTTTTTGTTGGCAGTACCAATCCTCATATTAGGGATCCTTGGCCCCTATTGGCAATCTTTTGCCAAAAATGCCCCAAATCGTTATGGGTGTTTCTGAATTGTTACAGAAACAACTCTCATCCAAGTCATTTAGGTGTGAGAGTGCAGAGGACAGGTGGAGAGATCCAAAAAAAAAAAAGAAAGGTAATAAAGGTTACAAAAATCTAAGCTTACAACAATCTTGATATTTTCATACAAGCATTGTGAAGGTGGTTAGACAAGCAAGAAGAGAGAAGTTTGAGAAAATCAACCTTTTTTGGTCATTATTAAACATAACAGAGATGGATCATTGTACATCCTTGCTTAGATATTTTGCTTACTAGGAGGAATTATCAGAATATTGGATTGCTGTGTAGCACTTGTTTTCTTTCTCCTTGCTATCTCATGTAGCAGCCACAATCTTCTCTCCCTTCCCAGCCACACTCCTTGATGTTGTATCTCTTTTTTTCTTGTGCTGCTTAGCTACTTTTGCCTTGTCTATTTTTTTCCTCTCCTCCTCTCCCTATTTGTAGGTAGAATAAGGGATAATGGATGGTTTCTTGTAACTAACTTCTTGGGAACTATTCGTATTCTTTTTTCTCTTTTTAAAGTTCTCTCTCTTTGTTTTTCAGCAATGAGTCATGAGTTCAATTCTCTTCATGATCACTATAAATAAAATATGTATATTCACAGGTTGCAGGTTCAATTCCTAAATAATTTTTTTTTGATATTTTAGAATTCAAATTTTGCTAAATCTTAGGTTCAATTCCTCTTGATAATTACAAAACATTCCAGCATAATATCTATCTCTTTATCCTTCAGAATTGTAATAAGATGCAAGGAAAAAGTTTTCAAAATAGATTCATGATAAGGGCAATTTAAGATACATAATCAAATAAGGCACTTTCTTTTTCAAGTCATCAGCGATGTGAATTTTCCCATCGTCTTACGAGCCTTGAAAGGTCATCATGTGACCTTTCTACAACAATGGAGAGGGTACTTATACTCTACTATTTTAAACTAAAAAGCGCAATGCATCACATTTAGATACAATAAAATAAAAAATAAAATATAAAACTACAGTATTTGCACACAATATCCTTGATTCATGGGTCGGGTTCCTCCAACTTGATTCATAGGTCAAGTTCCTCAATATGAGCATTTGTTTGCATCTCAACATACCTGTTTTAGCTCTTGAGGCACACCTTAGAGCAAAGTTCTCTGTTTTTCTTTTGTTTCTTAGCATCTCTATTGAAATAGAATAGAAAATATTTGGTTTTCTCATATATTATTTATTTATTATTATTATTTTAAATCATTCCCAGTATGTATTTTAAATGATATTTCTCATGCATACAGTATTTAAACATTTAAGCACACACAAAACTTGTCAACAAAACATGCACACAAATACACAGAAAGACTATTACAATCGTTAATGCTAAAACTCAAGGAAATGTGATTCATTACAAGTAAAGTTTTAAAGGCCCAAATTTACTTACATTATGATGAAGACATCACCTTGGCCTTGATGTATTTTATTCTCTTATGTGTGAATGTATGTGGGTCATATGTCTTGTGAATGTTTTAGGAGTATTTCGGGTAGTTTTGGTCAATGTTGAAGTCAAAAGAGGTCAAAGGATCAGATGCTGGATACTGCTAGAAGGTCGGAGAGGATTTCTGTTCAGTCATCTTGAGCATGTGGGCATCTTGGTAGGAGCTTTTTCCTTGTCTAGTAAGATGTCTTGGATCCCTAAGACATCTTGGTAGTGAAGCCTAACATTGCAAGCAAAGCATCTTAGCCCTTCTGAGATGTCTTGATTGTTTAGCCTGGACCTTCTGGTGAGACATCTTGCCACTCTTGGGACATCTTGCCACTCCTAGATTGTCTTAAAACAAAGGGCACCTACAGTGGGTCACCTCAGCATGTTAAGGATGTCTTGAGTTTTCATATTCGGGTGTCAAGGGAAGCAGAACGGTCACTAAGAAGCTATTAATGGACAACTTGGATGTAGCTTTGAAGACACAAGAATGACCATAAGGAGAAGAGAAAGGAAAATCATCCTTGAGAGAAGTCATTGAGTCCTTGTGATGGAGTGAGTGAGAGTGGTAAGGGAATTTGGTGTTTATGTCTGAATCATTTTGATGTATGCTTCTTAATCATTGTGTACTCTATTTGCATTTGTTCTCAAGTAAGAATAAAGAGCAGTTTTCTTTTCTTATTCATTGAGACTCTTGGTGTGGATTTTACCATCTTGAGGGCCTAGGTTGTGGAATCCAAGTGGGCTCTCATCACATTTTTTTTGGAAAAAATTGAGCGAAATCTATTCCCAAAAAGAACGACTATACACAGGTATAGCGCAGGCCAGAGCTGCTGACCCCACACCTACAACGGACCCAAACCCCAGGGCCCCCCACAAGTCCCGACCGCCTTAGGGCATCCTCGTCTCGTTAGCGAGTGATATGTCCCAACCCTAGACTTTTAAACAGTATTTTGGACCAAGCTGGGCATGTCCCA
>MNCI01014694.1:1649344-1671855 GCA_015680685.1 Gnetum montanum | reverse complement strand
CCCCCATGTTAGGGGCTTTTGGGGTGTTCGTGGTTAGAGCCTCGACTCTCCTCAAGGGTTTGGAGGTCCGAGAACTGCTTGCCCGGGCCAGCAGCCAGGCGACGGTGATTCTCTTCAATTATCTGGGCAATCCTTGTCATGTGGTCTTTGATAACGTTCTCGATCCATTGCAACGTCTGGCTATAAGATTGCGGGGGCAGGGTCTGTTTCTTAGAAAGCGTTTCCCCAGCAGCCCATAGCGGCCCCTTGTCATAACTCACCTGCTTGGCCGTGTTCTCTCTGGGGTCGGCGTCCTCAGTCGACGAATCCCTCAGCGGGGCCTGGGCCGGCCCGCCCCGCATGCAACCTTTGCCCGCAAGGTCCTGGAAGGACATGGTTGCAGGCCCAGCCGAGACTGTGTCACCCCCCGCCGGGTGACCGTGTCTCCCCCTCCGCCGTTGGTACACTAGCGTAGGCCGAAGCGGTGGTCGGAGCGGTGGGATTGGAGTGCCAGACTGCCAAAGAGCACGAATCACCCCCGGGTGTTGGCCTGGTCAGCATCGTTGCAGAGACTCCCAGAGGAAGTGGGGGAGGTTGATAGGAGTCTCGATGCGTGTGCGCTTGAGAAACATGAAGTGTACCTTGTTGAGTCTGTGATGTGAACCTGATTGAATGAAGTAACGCTCCACCAGCACCGCCGCGGCCCACCAGGCAGGCGAGAGGGTTGACTCTTAGATGTGGCTGTTGGCCATCTGGGGGATGGAGCCCTAGAAGAACTCGGTGGCGTCCGCCTGGGACCAAGCCACCAGGGGAATCCGGTCCCCTGTTGCGGGGGCACCAATCGCCTCGGCCAAGGTGTCAACTGTAACCTGGATTTGGCGTTCGCGGAACATCGTGAACTCCCCGTTCCAGTTTGCATAGAACGACTGGACGTCCAGCTCCGGGTTGGCCACGATGCGTTGGAGCAATGTGGTCCACCCCATCAGTGTAACCAATTGCCAGAGATCAGGTTGGTTTTGAATGTCAGTAGCTGGTGGCTTGAGACAGGCACACGGTCCCATTACTGCAGTAATTTTGCCCCAGAATCTTTTGAACCGGTGAGCCAGCGCGGCAGGTTGGGGGATAGCTGTCCCATTGAAGACCCGAACGTTTCTGGCATGCCAGAGGGTCCATAAGGCGGCGAGTGTATGGGAATCTCTTGAACAATCGAGCGGGGGAAGGCCGGCTGTACTCCAGAAGTTCCTAGCAACATGGCACTCATGCAGGAAGTGGTGGTGCGTCTCGTCGCATTGAGTGCACATCAGGCAAATGGTGTCAATGTGCATGCCACGTGCCTGTAGCCGCGTCTGTACGGGGAGTGCCTCGTTCAAGACCAGCCACCCGAACGCCTTAATTTTTTCAGGCAGGTGGCCTTTCCATAGGCACGTCCAATGGGGATCCTCTGGGAATTGACGTTTGAGTAGCTCCCGGGGGTGCAATGCAGCTTCATCTTCGTGGATGAGAGTGTGGATGTGCGCATAGAGTTGGCGCCAGACCAGAGAGTCAGACCTGGTATTTGCCCAGGGTCGGTATTTCCGCAACAGGAGTTGCACCCACTGGGGGGGGGGTCGTCAGACGGCAAGGAGATTCTGCGGAGAAGCCGTTGCCTACCCAAGGTGGTCTCCATGGCAAATTGAAGAATGCCGACACCGCCCACCTGGCGGGGGTGTGCGGTCTTCTCCCAAGAAACTAGATGCATCTTTTGTCTGCCCTTTCCCCTGGACCACACGAAATCACGAATGATCGCGTCAATGCGTTGCATGATGCCGAACGGTGGTGTGGCCATGGAGGCGGCAATCGCCAGCACGATCTTCCCTTACCTGTTCGCTCAGTGAGCCGTGCGCGTTTGAAGTTTCATTATGAGCACCTGCCAGGTGCGTTGTTTGTGCCAGTTGTGCATTGGCATGCCTAGGTACGTGTCCTCCACGCTCCCCAGGAGAATCCCCAAGATTTGGATGATCTTAGTGCGGACACTGGGGTGGGTATGGGTTATGTATACTGTGGACTTGCCTGTGTTGGGGGTCAGCCCCACTTCCCTCTTCATCCTGTCCATTGCCCGTAGGAGTGCCCGAGCCTGGGGCACGGCGGCACGGGTGAAGATCATCATATCGTCAACGTAGAGGGCAGTTAAGCATCTAATTCCATGGATGTCTAGACCCTGAACGCCTTCCTCCACGCAGTAGTTGTGCATGAGGTCCATCACCAGGAGAAAAAGGAGCGGGGATAGGGGGTCTCCTTGGCGAAGGCCGCGACCCGTGCCTTGGAATCCCCAGAGATGGCCGTCAATGTCTAGTGAATACCATCCTCCCTTTTGAATTTGGAGGCACAAGTCCACGAATGGTTTCGTAAATCCTTTTGCCTGCATTATAGTCCTGAGGGCGGCCCAGTTGACGGAGTCATAAGCCTTTGTGATATCTAATTTGATGCAAAGTCTGGGGAATCTGGCAAGTTTGAGGGAGTGCTGGATTTCCTGTAGGAGCAGCACTTGATCCTGGAGATGACGGCCTTTGACGAACCCAGCCTGATTCTGTCCAACCAAACGTGGCATGAGGGGAGCCATCTTGGCAACCACCATCCCCGAGAAGAGTCGTAGGAGGGAGTTACAGACTCCAATGGGGCAGAAATGTCTTGGAGATGTGGGGTTGGCCATCATCGGGAGCAGGACCACGCAGGAGTAGTTGATTTCCTTACGGACTTGTTGCCAGGCGAGCATTCAGTTAAAGGCATCCAGCAGATTTGGCCCAATCAAATCTTCGAACTCGTGGAAGAATTCGATGGGCCATCCATCCGGCCTTGGGGCTTTATCCGTCGGCATGGCCTGCATAGCGGCATGTAGCTCGATGCGGGAGAAAGGTTGCATGAGGCGCTAGTTGTCAGATGGGGTGAGGATCTACAGTATAGAGATGGAGATGGGGTCTATGGGTTGCTAGTTCCATACCTGCTGCCAGTAGTGTAGCAGGGTGTCCGGGCCATAAGATGAGTTAGGTTGTTCCCCATTACCTAGGCCATGAATCAGGCACTGCAATTGATGGCGGGTCCCCCGGTGAGCCTTAGCAGCGACAAAGAAGAATTTCGTATGTCTGTTGTTGGCCTTGAGCCATTGTATCCGAGCTCTTTGACGCCAGTATTCCTCCTCTTCCTGTTCTAAGGTCTGCAGCTCCGCTAAGAGGGTGAGTTCCTCTTGAGCGAGATCGGCTCCACGCTCTTGTTGGTTCTAGATGTCCTATAGGTGTGATTGTAGTTGTGTTTGATACCCTTTGAAGCTGTACTTGTCCTCCGTTGTGAGGGCCTTGATTTGACATTTGAGTGCCCTGAGGCCGTGTTTGAGAAAGTCATGCAGTTCCTGTGTATCGTTATACCCTGACCAGATAGACTGCACAAGCTCACCCAGCCATGTCTTAGTCAACCAAGTTCTTTCGAATCTGAACGGGTGTGGGGCCCTGGACACGTCTGTCACTAGGTGACAGACAATGGCTCTATGATCCAAGGCCACACATTCCCATCTGTAGGTGTGGACCTCCCATTCCAGCATCAGCGCAGAGCTGACCCAGATCCTGTCAATGCGGGACTGCACCCTGGCGGCTCCCTACCGTCTGTTGCTCCAGGTGTACCTGCAGCCCTCAATCTCCAGGTCTATGAGGTCCGTATGGTGCATCAGGTCCAGGCACTCGTGCACCCCAAGGGGCTCTGAAGCAGACTCCCTTGACTTTTCCCAGCGATATAGCCGTTGGTTAAAGTCCCCAATGAGGAGCCAACGGGACCCTTGGGGGATCAGCCTTGCCACCCGGGAGAACTCCCTTATGCAGTCCTGCCACACCTGGGCCCCGTAAACATTGGTGACCCAGACGTTCAATCTTGGCAGGTGCACCGTAATGCTCCAGTCTGACACATCAAGTAGGGATGAGGCCGTCCTGGTGAGGACAGCGAGATCGCCAGCCCATCCTCGACTAGGCACTAGGTGACTGCACCATCCTTCCCACTGTAAAGCCTGATTTTCTGATTGCCGTAATTTTGTATCTTGGAGACACACCATGTTGCACCCCTCGGTGCGCACCATTCTTTTCAAGTTATGTCTCTTATACTGGGTACCCTGTCCCCGACAATTCCAGGATAGAATGTTCATGGAGAAACAGACAAGCGTCTGTGATAAACCTCCCGGAGTGTGGGTTGCACTCCCAAGTTGATATCCAGTTGCGTGGTTGTTTTTCGGGTGTGGGCATTGTCAGGACATCCAACCTTGGGCGACGTCTGGGTTACATCAATCCCCTTCTCGTGCGGCACCCCCCGCACACCGTCGGGCATTTTGGGCCACAACTAACCCCTACTAGTGGTGATCCAGTCGCTCAGCGGCGGTAGCTCCTACCCCACCCATGACGTGCCCACCCCCTTGGTCTTGGGGGTGTGGGGCGAGCCAACGCAGCCCGTTCGGGTGCCCAGACCAGACGGAGCACCACAAGAAGCCGTGCCCGGTTTGCCTGGCCGACCGTCTAGTCTCGCAGCCATAGGTCCTCCTGTCCGAGAGGCCCCGGATGTCCCACCCCCTGGCCCGCCGCGGCCAGGAGCAAGCAAACTGTTGTTGCCCTTGGCCGGAGGTAGCCCCAACCCCGCCCCACGACACCCCTGTGGGTTTCGGCAAGCCCTTTTTTGCCACCCGTCCCTTCTTTCCGATGAGCTTCCAGCCACCGGTGTCGAGCCTGGGTGTGGGACGGCCCTGTTTCCTAGGGTTGACCTCGCCAGTGACGCTCGTAGGCAATGCCGGGGCCGTAGGCGGCAGATTTTTGAACTGCATGTGAATCCTTTCCTCCTCGAGGTTGGTGTCCAGCACAATTTCGTCAATGCAGTCCTCGGAGCGCAGGGACCGCCAAACACAGAACCTCGCAAAACCCAAACGGTCCATCCCCATGGTGAACAGGTCAAATTTTATAAACTCTCCAAAGAGATCGGCCAGCGATTTTAGAAAGTTTGCCGACCAGTATTCAAGGGGGAGATCGTGCAGTCGTACCCAAATTGGTGCCCGCTCAAAAAGACCCTTATCACGGTGTGCCCCCAAGTGCCAAGGTGCCAGCGGCAGCCCCCGTGCCCCATAAAACTAGGGCCCTTCCACCAGTACGCGCTCCTTGTTCGTCGCCAAGTCGAAGCAAAACAGGAGATGGTCGTTAGCCAAGCTTTTGACCGTCACCGTGTTCAGCCCCCAAACCGACTAGACCCATCGCCGAATCAAGTCCATCAGTGGCCGTGCGCCCTCCGAGACAAACTTGCCGAGCAAGTTGCGTTCTAACCGTTCCAGGGTGCCGGCCGCTGGGCGACCAACCTTTAGCCTCATCACCGAATCCTCGCACAAGCAGGCTTCAAACTCCCCGGGACCTTTGAGCGTGGCCAATAGGGCCGCCTGCCAGTCCTCCCATGCGTCGCTCGCAGCGAGGCCACCGCCAGTCTGCGCACCCGTGTCCGCCTGTGTCTCCACGTCTACCTGGGTCTCCTCGTTCATCTTCTCAACTCCGGCTCTCATCACATTAAATTATCCTGCAGCAACTAGTTTATTTCGCTATAACTTATTCTCCAAAATAGTTTTGTCATGCAGCCTTGCTTCATTGATACTTTGTGTGCAACTATCTTTTTCTTTTTCTTATTGCAGGCATTCTTTTGACTTGCTACAAGAAGATAATCAGTTGTTTTTTTACCATTGTTCCAATGAGATGTTGCTTATTGGCAGGGCTTGTGACTTGCATCATACAAGTCAGGTTCAATCCCAACATGTTATATTGGGTTGTACAAGAATTTCTCAAACTGAATTCTATCCAATAGATCCCTAATGTCTCCTCGTGGATGTTATAAAAATACTTCAGTTTGAATTTTACTCCAGCAGCATCTTGAAACCAAGGAACGAAAACAAATTGATCCCCTTAAACACACCAGGCTTGCAAGCTAACTTTAACCAACAAGAAAGTGTGATATTCCTAATCATTACTTATGTAAATAGAAAATATTATATATAAATAAACTGTTATATTTCTTTGCAGGTAGATTGGGAGGGAAAGATAGCCTTAATTCAATGTGCAAAAGCAATGGGTATACAGAAATTTGTTTTCTTTTCAATTCATAACTGTGATAAACATCCAGAGGTACCACTTATGGAAATAAAAAGATGCACTGAAAAATATATCCAGGAGTCGGGCTTGAACTACACTATTATCCGCTTGTGTGGTTTCATGCAGGTAGAATTTGACTTACCTAGCAGTTATGATAGTCAAGATTTCTTGAATTTGTGCAATCCAATTGCTTTGGATAGCAAGTATTTCCCTGTTATACCTTGAGCAATAAATTTTAATTCTTTATTACTGCTCTGCATGCAAATATTTGACCAATAATAAAGGTAATTTAAAATTTTTCAATCAATTGACAAGTTGTGTAAAATAAGGTTGGTTTATACAAGAAACATATGCTGTCATAGTAGATTTTAAGATCTAGAATTAGTCCATGAAAGATCCAACCACTGAAACCAAATAAATGAATAGATAACTAAAAAGAAACAAAATTAAAAGAAATAGCATTTTAATGTATTGGGTCATAAACCCTAGCTCAGTAAATTATGTCTGCCGGAAAATCTATGCAAAAAGATGATTACCATAGTTACCATCTGACATAAATTGCTAAAAGCATAATATAAAAAGTCATAAATTAATATGAGATATGGTAACCAGAATTTACTTCCTGGCTTCGAGCTGGTAGTGATTTCCTCAGAAGTACAATCCTTGGCTCATTGTCATGTGTAAATTTAAGTCCATACCAAGAAGCTCACAATCATAGATCAACCATATTTAAATAGTTCATCATATCTCTCTTAATAGCACAGAGACTCCCTTGATGAGAATGATATATTTCTTGGCATACATTTTCTCTGTTAGCTCCAAAAGCAAGAGATTCTGGGGTGACTTAAGCACACTCACAAGCACTGCCACAAACATCAGTATAAGAAAACCTAAGAAAAATGGGTATCGGTCTTATTCATTAGTTATTAAATCCCATGGTTTGTATGATTATGTTTCAAGAGTAAAAAGAAACCAGCAGCCAGAGAGATCAAACAGAAAGAAAAAAATAAGATTTTTGCATGATAAAAAGCTATTACAAAGCTCATGACAGGACTAGGGCTGAACAGCCGGTAGGAAGATCTAGCTCAAGCTAGATCAGTGTGAATGATGGTGAAACAGAAATTGACCAATGGGAGATCCCTTGCCGGAGGCTAGGAATGACGTTGGGAGTTACCTTGTAACTGTTAGGTGACCT
Source organism: Gnetum montanum (assembly GCA_015680685.1). Taxonomy (NCBI): domain Eukaryota; kingdom Viridiplantae; phylum Streptophyta; class Gnetopsida; order Gnetales; family Gnetaceae; genus Gnetum; species Gnetum montanum. Next base: position 1,664,553 of record MNCI01014694.1, on the reverse strand, counting down.
CATTGTCATTGGTTCTAGTACATCATGTTGGCTATATGTTTTTTGGTGTTCTTATAGTCAAATTATTTCAGGTTCCAACACCCTCTCTTACATCTGTTGGAGAATAATAGAAACTAGTCCTTGTAAACAAGCTTTGGAAAGTGTTACTACAGTTTCTGCTTATCAATAGTTAGAACAGTGGCATTAAAGATTACAATATTCAGCATTTTCAACTCTGGAAAAGCTATTCCCTAATTTGGCTAGGCAATGTACCTTAAAAAATGTTTTTTGTGTGATGCCTGTGAATTTGTAAAACACACTCAAACTTATTGTGGTAATAATGTAAAAGCACAGCTCCTTTTGTGATTATTCATTCTGATGTATAGGGTCCTCGTTGAATTGTATCCATATATGGTTATTGGTGGTTTTTCTCCTTTATTGATTGTCATAGCCAGACCACTTGGGTCTATTTGATACATACAAAAATTTAAGTCCTCTATTGTTTCAAAATTTTACATGGGTAGAACACAATTCAATGCAAAGGTGAAAATTCAAAGAACTGATAATGGTAGAGAATATATGGACGGTGCATTTAAAACTTTATCATCATTCAACAGATTAACTGTGTGGACACACCTGTCCAAAATAGAGTAGCTGAACAAAAGAACTGATATCTGTTGGAAGTTGCAAGGCCATTGATATTCACGATGAATATGCAAAAGCATTATTGTGAGAATGTATTCTTTCACCAACATATCTTGTTAATTGGATGCCCTTGCATGTATTGGATTTCAAAGCATCATTCAAACTTCTTCAAGGTACTAGTGCCTACATAGTTTCTCCGAAGGTATTTGTGTATGTTTGTTTTGTTCATATTCATGAAAGGAATACAAGAGAACTAGATCCAAAAGCTATCAAATTTGTATTCATTAGATATTCTATCACTCATAAAGGTTATAAGTATTATCACACTCCTACTAAAAACATTATTGTTAGTATGAATGTTACTTTTTGAGAGATTGAACCTCATTTTTCATAGTTATCTCTAGGGGGAGAGTTTAAGTGAAGAAGAGGTGGCACAAGCTTTTGTTCCTTTAACCTACTTGTCCAAGTCATAGGAAGCAAGGTGGGGGGAGCAAGATGGGGTGTAGGAATAGGGTGAGTTAGAGAAAGCAACAACTGAAATAAAGAAAAAATGTGATTGAAGAAAAGAATGAACTATGTGACTTCCATGATATTAAATAGAGATAATTTGCTAAAATATTCTCAAAGGTAAGAAGATAAAACTATCAAACATGAGGCCTACTGCTCCTGCCCCTCCGTTGTGATCTGGAAATCCAACATTAAGCTGTCATTAACCCAGATACAGTCAATCTGAGATTGTACATGATCTAGACCCCTCTGGTGGTTACTCCAAGTAAAATTACAGCCCAGAATCTCTAGGTTGATCATTGCATATTGCCACAAAAATTTGAAACATGCCTGAGCACCTGAAGGATTAGCGCACTCATTACTAGATTTTTCCCAGCAGTAAAGTCGTTGGTTAAAATCCCCCATTACAATCAAGCGAGTTGTATTGGGGATATGCCTGGCCACCCATCGGAGTTCCTGAACCCTTGCCTCCCAATTTTGTACCCCATAATAATTTGTAAGCTAGATGTTCCTTTGCTGCAGATAAATTGTCTGACTCCATTTCGACATATCCTCCAAAGTAACCAGAACTTTAGCTAAGATGGCCAACCCCCCTGTGCAGCCCTTGCTAGGTACAATGTGGGCATTCCAGCCCTCCCAATTTAGCAGCTGCCGTTCAGCCATTTGAACCTTTGTTTCTTGCAAACACACCACTTCACAACCAACCTCCCTCACCATCCTTCGCAGGGTATTTCTTTTGTATGGGGTACCTTGGCCCCAACAATTCCAAGATAAAATCTTCATGGCAAAGTAGACACCCATCGGTGGTATACCTCCCGCAGCATGCGCTATATCCCCAGATCCAAATCTAGTTGCGTGGATTTCTTGTGCATTGTCGCCTTATCTGGGCATCCAAGCTTGCTCTCTTGTTGATGCACTACCTCTCCAATTGGACTCCCTACCTGCTGAAGATTGATGCTTGACATTTTTGGTTTAGAAGAGCCCCTTCCCAGAGTGATCCATTCCCCCAGCATGGGTAGCTCCAACATGGCCACTAGTGGCTCAACGACCTTGTGAACCAGTGGTGTACGGGGGGACCTTGGTACCCCCATAGTCGATGTCCTAGCCAGACTATCCCTTGCCTTCCACGATCCTTTTGCTGTCTCTTCCCCTTGAGGCAGTAGAGGGATTGGTAACTTGTCCACCGGTTTCTTCTGCTTCAAGGCCTGATCTCCACCTCCCATAGTTATGTGAGGCTATCGTTGAAGGCCCTCAGAAGCCCGTTGCTTCCAGATCTGGCCCTTTTGCCCAACTTTATTCCAGCCATGGATGGTCTCTGTCAGCCCTTGATGGTCGTCTAACTTGAGAAGGCCCTTGCCACTATCCTTCCAGGGCCCCTTCAGCCTCCTTGTGGGCAGATTTTCAAACTTCACCCAAATTTGTTCCTCCCCTCTTGCAGCATTGACAATAATGTCTTTGACTTGTTGTGCCAATTGCATCGACCGCCACACATAGAACCGGGCGTACCCATCCGGTCCATGGATGCAGTAAACGTGTCAAAACGGATAAACTCTCCAAAGAAACTTGCCAGGGACTTCAAGAAATTGGGTTCCCAATATTCCAGTGGCAAGTCCAACAAACAGACCCAAACTGGTGCACAGTCGAAGATGCATGGATCCCGATGCGTTCCAGGTCACCAAGCTACCAGGGCTAGGCCATGGGCACTGTAAAACCACAGGGCCCCCCCAAAAAAACCCTTTCCCGATTGGCCAAAGTGGGGAAAATAAACAACAAATGGTCATTTGCTAGGCTTTGGACCCTAACCGTCTCCAACCTCGAGGTGATTTTGGCCCACTTGCAAATGAGTTCCATCCTTGGTCGCACACCTTTGGAGATAAATTTCCCGATTAGACTCCTCTAGAGTTCTTGTAGAGTCTTCTTGGGCCTAATCCTCATCATAGTCCCCTCCCTCTCGCACGTGTTGAAGGCAGGCTTGCCATTTTCAGACCCGAGTAGTAGAGGGTCTTGTGGCATCGCATCCTTGCTCTCCTTGACCCAACATTCCTCACCACCACCCTCGCCATGTCCCCTTGGGGTCGCATCAGTGTTTCCCTTGGCTCCCTCTTTTTTGAGCATCCGCTCCACCCTTGCGACATGCTCTGCCGAAGTGCTCATTACTGTGCCTGTCGACACTCCTGTCGTCGCTTCCGTTGACACTCCCCTTGCATTCGCCATCACTCCCATCACTCCCATGGTGCCCATCGCTCCCGTTGTTCTTGTCGCTCCCATGGTTCTCACTCCTGCTCTATTCTGTGTCATATTTAGTCGCAGGGGAGGTGGGGGCCTCAGCTGTTCCGATTCGAGCGGGCTTGTTGACTAAGGCATGGCTCAAGCCCATGGTGGTGGATATTTGGCTAGACTATAATGGGACGCAGGAGCCATGACAGTTCCTTAGTGGGGGTTTGAGAGCTCTCAGATGTGCTATTAAGGCCAAAACAACGGAGGACAGATATAGCTTTAAGGGATATCAGCAACAAGTGTAGGAGGAATTGAGGGCTATCCAATAGCTGCAGGAAATGGGGGAGGCTTGGGATATTGAGGAGTAGGAACTTCTCCAGGAGCTACAAGACTTGGACAGGGAAGAGTAGAGTTATTGGAGATGGTGCTCAAGGGTGACTTGGCTAAGGGAAGGGGACAAGAATATCAGGTTTTTCTTTGCAACGGCAAGACAAAATTAGGCACAAAAGAACAAGCTACAAGACATCATTAAGAGCATGGGTGGGGGAGGCCCACATTGTAGTGTGAGGGGGCGGGAAGCCTTGTAGGAGTTTTGAGGGAATATCTGGCTATGGCAGGCCACAGATCCCATCTCTCTACACATACCACGAGTCATTACACAGGCAGACAATGCACAATTGTTATGCTCTTTCTCGCGAGAGGAACTGCTACGGGCCTTGAAATCCATGCAAGCCAACAAGGCTCAGGGGCCTGATGGATGGCCAATCGAATTCTTCAGGGAATATGAGGATCTCATGGGGCCCAATGTGCTAGACACATATAACAATATGCTCATATGGCAACAGGTCAGGAGAGAAATAAATTGTTCATGGGTGGTGCTTCTACTCAAGTCCCCAATCCCTCGAGCCTGGGACATTTTTGGGGTTTGCGACACATTAATGCGGGTCTTCTCCAAGATGCTGGTTGGGCATCTCGCACTGCTTATGGGGAAGTTGGTTGGGGAACATTAGGCTGGGTTTATTAAGGGACGTTTCTTACAAGACTAGGTGTTCCTATTACAAGAGATTTTGCATTCGGTTCGGGTGGCTAGATTTTCTGGAATGTGTACCAAACTTGACATTACTAAGGCTTATGACATGGCGCTATAGAGAGTGATGGTGGAGAAAGGTTTTGATACCAAGTTTGTCAATTTATGTATTCAAATATAGCACAGTGAATGATACTCTTTGGACATTGATGGTAGGTTATGTGGGTTCGCAGGCATAGGGTGTGGCTTAAGGCAAGGGGATCCGCTGTCTCTGCTCCTTTTCATTATTGTTATGGACTTGTTCCAAAGTTATTGCCGTGAGGAAGGGGTTCAAGGACTTCAGGTTGCTGGGGTGAACAGTTTAGTGGCACATTATGCAAATGATACTATGGTTTTCTCTTAGGCAGCGGTGCCACAGGCTGAGGTGCTATTACATGTGATGACACAGATGCAACATGAAGTTGGTCTGGAAGAGAACAAGGGCAAATCGGCAAGCTACTGTATTCCACAAATGGGGCAGTGAGTGCTAGGCTCATACAAACGTTGGGTGTCTTGCTAGGAAATGCCTAGGATATTTACCTTGGTATGCCTATTTTTGACTAGAATAGGTAGCAAGCTTTGAAAGGATTGGTGGAGCGTGTACAAAACAAGATTGCTCTACGGATAGGCCATTTCTTGTCCTGAAAGGGCAAGATGATACTAGCAACGATGGTCTTGATGGTCGTTGCTCGTTTGGTTGCTTTTATGGCTACTCTGCTGATCAATATTATGCAGAAAATAGATAGCATTGTCAGAGACATTGTCTGGTCCGGCAGAAAAGGGGGCCAAAGACTACGTCTGGTCTCATGGTTGGTAATGGCAAGACCCAGGCTAGCAGGGGGTATTGGGCTGTTGAAATTTGAGAATGAGGTTGCTCTGGGCCTGAATTGATTGCTAAATAGGTTCTTGACTACTACAACTGGAGGGGCACCATGGGTGCAAATTTTAACATGAAAATATTGTCGATGGGAGTTCACGTTGACCAGCCTTCATCTTTGGAAAAATTTGTGCCGGTTCGTGGCCAAGATCGAACTGATGGGCCTGTTGGGACAACAATTGAAGGAAATGATAAAATACTTCTATCCACCAGCGGAGGGTTGGGCGGTGCTCTGGAAATGCCATCTCCTAGAGAAAATTAAGGTGTTTGGGTGGCTTATCATGCACTGGGCGCTGCTTGTGAAGGCCACATTACAGGAGCATGGGTTACAAATTGAAGACAACTATCCACATTGTCACGTGGCTCTAGAAATAGTTAATCATTTTATGGATGAATGCCAGTATAGATCAATTTGCACAGGCTTCAAGGATCCATGGGGACTCGGCAAGACTTGCCACACTGTGGATCATCTGGAAGAAGCGGAACTTGCTGGTTTTTTGGGGGCAACAGCTCCCTACGGTGCCCACGGTGGTCAAGGAGGGATGCCTACTGTGGCAAGAGGTAGTGGTGGCAATGGAGCAAGGGTTGCTCTTTGCATTGTCATGGATGGATTTCGCTAACATGCCCGAATTATGGATGATGGTGGAATGCATGGGATGGGCAGAAATGTTCAAACGGTTAGAGGGAGAACCCAATTTGGTCACACAACAGTTTTACGATAACTGGGAGGGAGAGACTACGCAGTTTCGGGGAAGAAGGTTTGACGTCTCTGTGCAGGCACTCACAGAGGCACTAGGGGTGGAGGTGGTAGGGGAAATCGTGGCCCCTGTGGCAAGGGCACAGATGGATGTCGTTGAGTTCTTTCCTGGGCCGATTCCTAGGATGGCCAATAGGCACATTAGGCATTCTAGGTTATAGGGCATCTAGAAAGATGTGGCGTTGATGGTTGAAAGGTACTTTGTTCAGTTTGGGTGCCCCCACAAACTGGTGGGGGTGCATTTCACTTTCTTGAAGTACCTCAAACAGGGCTCCTATGTGAACTTGCCCCAATTCTTCTGGGACTCGTTGAATAGGCGGCAACTGGGGCAGCACCTTGGGGTTATTCTTGCGTTATGGCACAGGGGTACCCCAATTGCCTACCTGGCAACAACTCTAGTTTATCATAGGTGTAGGGGTTTTGGGCAAGCAACTTGGGTGGTGTAATTAGATCAATAGGGGTCTCTATCTGGTGACGCCGACATCTTTGGTGTGTCCTCCATTGTGGTGCCAGGGAAGACTTCTTGTGGGTGCTCTTGCAGCAGAACAATAATGGAGGCCTGTCACACTATGGCTGAGCAGGTGAGGTTGGAGGAGGGCACGAGATGGCAACGTAGGTGGGAGGAGTTGCGACAACAGGCTAGGCGGGAGGTAAATGAGGCATGGTTGCGGGACATCCAATGGATGGAGGATGTTCTCACGGAACATCGTGAGGGCCTGGCCCAGCTTCTCGCGATTGGGTAGGGGGCCATGGCGCAACAACTGACGACAACTATGGCTGCATTAGAGACGTTGGCGGAGGTTGAGGCTGGGGGGTTGCATTGGCTGACCGACTAGGCCTCGAATCTAGGAGAGAGCGGGGTTTTGCCTTTCGGGATGTTGAAGGGAGGGGGTAAAATTATGGAAAATATGCCAAATTAATGGATGGAAAACGTGGCCGTTTGGGGCCTTACTGCAAGAATAAACACTAAAACCTCTATTTCTGAGGGCATGCTATCTTTGGTTGTCAAGCTTGTTTGAACTTCTAGTCTTATGGGATCTAGGGATTGGTGGCATTGCTACAATGATGATGCATGTGCACACATGGCATGTGGATGTGGATGTGGTCTTCAAGTGATGACGGGTGTCGGCCTTTGGTGTACATTTGTTCACACATTTTTTTTGGATTAATATAAGCTTGAACATTACTCCACAAAAAAAAAAAAAAAAAACTATCAAGCATGCTCTACCTAGCTTAGGGCTATCCTCAGACTTGGTTTCTCCACAGTCTCAAACTCTATCCTTCAGTATGTCTTTTACGTTATCTTCTTCTCCTAATGATATTGATTTACCTATTGCTATTAGGAAATGGATTTGAACTTTCACTTAGCATCCCATTACTAACTTTGTTTCATACAAGTCTTTATCCTCCTCCTTTAGAGCTTGTGTCCTCCTCTTCTATATTTATTCCATAGGATCGGAAGAAAGCAGTGGCTGATTCCAAATGGAAAGAAACTATTATGTAAGAAATGGTAGCATTGGTGAATAATGGTATTTGGGAGCTTACTACTCTCTACTTGGATACTAGATAGTAGGCTGTCAATGGGTTTTTATCATCAAGCATAAAGTAAATGGAACCATCAAACAATTCAAGGCAAGGCTAGTTGCGAAAGGATTCACTCAGACCTATGGTGTGGACTATCAGGAAATATTTGCTCTAATAGCTAAGATGAAATTCATTAGAGTTCATCTCTCTTGTGCAGCAAACCTTTGTTTGGATTTGTAGTAGTTAGATTTGAACAATCCATTTTTGCATGGAAATATGGTAGAAGAAGTTTACATCCTCCAAGACTGTCTTGCAAGAAAATAAATTGAAAGGTATGAAAATTGAAGAAGGCTTTGCATGATCTAAAGTAGTTCCCTAGAGGCTTGTTTGATAGGTTTAATAATGCTATAATAACATCTGGATATTGGTAGAACAAGGCATATCATAGTATGCTCATCAAACAATAAAATGGTAATATTACCATTCTGATCAAATAATGAGGTGTTAGCATAGTGGTAAGGGTCTTAGCTTAGTAACCCCAAGTCACATGTTCTATTCTTCAAGGTAGCATTGAGTTATAAATTTTTAAAAAAAAATTTGTAAAAAGAATTCTGAAATTGGTTTGATAGATCCAAGGAGTCTCGATGGACAAAAGTAAAAATTTCAGTTATATATGTTGCTAATGGAATCTTGACCATGGATAATGCTCATGAGATGGCTATATTGAAAGACTATTTAGCCAAGGAATTTAAAATAAGGACATAGGAAATTGTGTTGCTTTCTTGGAATTGAAGTTGCTTGATCAGAAAAGGGTATCTTCATGCCTCAAGAAAGTGTGTTTTTGATCTGCTTGAGGAGGCTGTTATGTTAGGGTGCAAACCTGCAGATTCTCTCATTGAGGCAAACAATCATCTCACGAGTAGTGAAGGAGAAGTGGTAGACATTGGAAAATACTAGAAGCTTATTGGAAGATTAATTTATCTTTCTCACACCTGCCTAGATATAGCCCATGCAGTAAGTGTGATTAGTCTATTTATGCATGATCACCGATTTTCTCATTTAAGTGCAGTTTTTTTTTGCAGCCATAGATACTTGAAGTCTACTCCAGGAAAGAGGTTGCTTTATTCTAACCATGGCTACTTGAACATAGAAGACTTTACTAATGCTGATTAGGTTGGATCACTGGATGATAGAAGGCCTATATAGGGTAATGTAATTTGTTGGTAGGACCTTGATCACTTGGTGAAGTAAAAAAACAATGATTGCAAGATCAAATGCTGAAGCTAAGTATAGAGCTATGGCCTATGGGGTTTGTCAGCTTTGGTGGTTTAAAAATCAATGCAAGATATGGGTTGGTGATTAATAGGCCATTCTCACTATTTTGTGACAACAAGGCTGCCATCAATACTGCTCACAATCTTGTTTAACATGATAAAACAAAGCACATTGCAATTGATAAACATTTCACCAAGAAGTTGTTGAATGAAAGACAAATCTGTATACTTTTTTATAAAATCCGAAGAAAAACTAGTTGATGCTTTTGCTAAAGGCCTTAGTAGCAGACGTTTTCATACTCTTGTTTTCTATATGGGCATGAGAAAAATCTATGCACCATCTTGGGGTGGAGAGTTGACAATTGTTATTAGTTAAAATTATGCAAATTAGTAAATATAGATGATTGAGTGATAACTGTTGAGAACTGATGAATGGGCATAATAGACAATTAACAGCCATGAGTTAGCTAGAGCTATGTAAATTTTTGTATAAACATGGATGTAGGCCGTAAGTGAAAATTATCCGACTATCCCTTCTAGTATTCTCCTTTTTTGTTGAGAGTTTTTAACCTCTTTGTTTAACAAGATATTTGTTACGAGAGGATTGACAGTAATCCTATGAGATAGATGTTTAAGGAACATAATACGAACTCTCTTGTTGAAGAGTTACAAAATATTTTCGTACAATCCCAAGATGCTATCATTTTTACCAAAATATAGAGAGACAAGAAGGTTATTCCAAGCTTATATATTACTGCTGTAGATTAGTCGTATTTAAAAAGATTTTATGAGAGTCCATCATAAGACTATATCCATTATTATCATCATGACCTTTATCTCATTGAATTAGGATAGCAAGTGACTTGATTAAAGTTATGGATGGTTTTTAATCTAACACCTTCATGAACATGTACTTCATGCCTCAAGGTGGTGCATGTGGGCTTGAACCTTTAGCCTTATGGTTATAAACATAACACTTTCACAACATTAAGGCAAAGCCTACCCACCTAGAATAAATGTACATAAAAAGAAATAATAAAAAATTGGAGGCTATTTCATACTCTGTATTTGCAAAGAAGTAAAGTTTCAGTTAAAGTAACTAAGTAAAATGCTAGTGTAAGACAGAGAAATAGGCCTAAATAAGATAATTATGTATGCCAACAAAGTGCTTGCCAATGAATTTTAACTCTATGAGTAAACTTTTCAAGCCCTTTATAATGAATATTGTGGGTATTGTGGTGAGCATGTTGGAATTTGGGTAGTGAATGGATTGGGAGTAAATGAAATGAGAGTTTATGTGAGTGGTTGTAAGTAACAAATATGAGTAATTAAAAGTAATTTGAGTGGTCCAAGTCTTCAAAAATCTCTCTATGACAATAGGTACATGGCCATCTACCTAAAAGATTTCATAGAGGTCAATTTGTACAGTGTATGGAAAAATTAATTTGGCATAGGAAATTGAAAAGGCAATATTTTTAATGGGTATTTGTGGCTATTATTCATTTCATCTACCGATCAAATGCTTCCAATTTTATTCTTTGGGAGGGCATGTCCCTTATTCCTACTCCATCAAATTTAATATTTTCAATAAAAATGCTCCAATATCTTATAAGGTTTCTAGCGACCTTATTAATTTATTAATTTTTATTTTATACCCTTATGCAGCCTACTTTTCCAACAGTCCTTCCATTAGAGTGCATTGGGTAGAGCTCAATTTCTTGCTTGTCTGCAATTTTTTCTTGAGACATGAGCCACTCCTTTATTTTCTTGGTTGGTTCCTCTACATTGAGTTTCTTCTTGGAACTTCAACTTGATGTTGCAAATCTTCACTTCATCTTAGACTTGGACTTGTAATGGTTTTTCTTTTTCTTCTTGCACTTGAACTTGTGCCAATTTTTGAGATAGCCCAATACATTTTGTTCTAATGTATATATGACCTTTTGCAACTTTAATTTTTAATGTCTGATTTTTTTGATCTTCTACACACATGTATCCACGACATGAACACTAGATAAAATTCAAATTTGATGACTCTAATTTGAAATTTCTAATAAACCCTCCTTTAAGATGCACTTTGGAGGTAATTTCTTTATGTTGCATGAAGTTTTTAATAGAACATCCTTTGTCATTTTGGAGTTAATTTTTTCATGCTTCCTTTCCTTAGCCTATCCAATCTTTTTTCATTTTCAAATCAAGAGTCAAATCAATTGCTTTGATAACAATTGTTGGAATTTGGGTAGTAGATGGATTAAGAGTAAATAAAATGAGAATTTATGTGGGTGGTTGAGTAAATGAAAGAAGATTTAAAGTAAAATGTGATTAGAGTTGTGAGTAATTTAGAATAATGTAAGTTGTCTAAGTCTTCAAAAATCTCTCTATTACAATAGGTACATGGCCTCCTACTTACATAATTTCATAAGGGCGAAGTTATATGTCATGGGGTCAAATCAATTTGGCATAGGAAATTGAAAAGGCAACCATTTTTAATAAGTATTTGGCACTACTATTTATTACATCTTCCCATCAAATACTTAACAATTTTATTTTTTGAAATGACATGTTCCTTCAGTTTACTCCATTAAATTTTAATTTTTTAATAAAAATGCTCCAAATGAAGTAGAAAAGCTTCAAACTTATTTGGTTAGTTCATGTGGCTTATGATGTGCAAGTTATAGGTTCAATTTTAAGGGGTATGCTAATATGATGTTGTTATATTCCTCTATAATACTAGTAAAGTATCATGCTTGCTATTAAAGTGGATCAATCATCAACACAACTTTTAATCTTTGCAACTGATGTAGCACTAATAGAAAATTCAGAAACAAAGTTAAAAGCAATGTTGCATTAACTACAAAAATTTTGTGAATGTAAAAAAACAAAGGTGAATGTTGGAAAAAGTGCTAATTTGTGGAAATAATAAGAGAGATTACATTTTCTAGCTAAATAATAAAATACTTAAGATTGTGGATACTTATAGTTATTTCAAAGTAGAATGCTCTCAAAATTATAAGTGGAAACATTGTATATCACAAGAAGTTGCTAATGGATGGAAGGCTTTCTATACAACGAAGAACACATGTAGCAATCACAATATTTGGACTTGACCATTAGAAAATATCTTTTTCAAATAATTGTACAAACTACAATGCTTTATGGATATATGATGTGGGGTGCACAACTTGATCAAGAATCATAGAAAGAAATTGAAAAATTTCAAAAACCATTCTTGTTGGATGAATTCAAGTTCCATATGCAATATTTTTGTTAGAAGCTATTAGTTCTTAACATTTTACTTGAGAAATAAAAATAGCAATAAGACCTCAGGAAAGATTATCCAAAAATCTCAACAATAGGGGTGGTTCCATTAAAGATTATAGTGGCTACCAAAATAGGGTATTGATAATATTGGTGGAATAATAAATCCAGAACATGCTTGAAATCTTGTTACAAAAAAAGTTTTAGAGAAATGGAAAAATGAGGCACAAGTACAATAAAAGCCTTCAATTTAATTGGCAAAATATTAGAGGTGGCAAACATGATGAAATAGAATATGTACATGTTGGTTCTTGTATGCACTTTGGTAACTCGCACTCTTTTCATTCTACTTGTCCAAGAAGTAGATTTCAAGATAGACAAGAAATTGAAATAAGGAACCCCAAATTCAAAGCGATAGAAGGCCATATTTACATATGAAAGTACACCAAATGCAAGTGAAATCATGAAGACAAAGTTTAAACTTCAAGAAAAGTCAAAAATCAAGTCGAAGCCAAATTAGTTCTTTTGTAAAATAGGGACCAAAGCTATTTAAAGTCTATTTGGAATCTTTTGCCATAAAAGATAATATATGAATTTTCATTATTTTTCTTTGTAGAGAAAGATTAATGGGTGAATGTAATTAGAGAATGACCCCAATCTCTCATGTCTTTTGAATTTTTAGCCCAATATTCCAGAAAATAAATTTGTACCTTCATTAATTGTAATGGCCCCATCAAATGCTTATAAATTCATAGACATATTATGTTGTATTTTGAATTATGAAGCAAGAACATTGATTTGATTATGAAATTTCTCTCCATATTCATCAAATTCATTAATTATTCATTACTCGTTCATCAATTGATCCTTCATCACATTCACCAATTCATCATGGTTTTGTGCATCATTATACTTCATTAATCCAAGAAGTTGAACAATCACATTTGGGGTCACTCTTGTATAAAAACTTTCAACCATCAAATCAATTCTAAATTTTGTAGGAAGCTATATTGTTTAAAGAGCTTTGTATCAAATATTCACTCACTACATAACTCTCTTGGATCGTAGAGATATTTATTTTGCAAAATAACAATTCCTATTTTGGACGTTGAACAGTTTTATTCCAGACCCCCTTTTTGGGATAGATTTGAATAATCAAATAAAAGCCAATTGATCTAAAATTTTACAGGCTTATAGATTGCAGAACAAGCTTTCTAACAAACCTAAGATTAGCCCAAAACTCATTTGGATTACGAAGATATTGCAATGGAAAAATCAGAAAAAAAAATCAGTTTTTCTCAGTTAGGCTGTCCACATCATCCAATATACAATGTTTCTCCACACTGAAATTTCTTGGTTACTCCATAATTTTTTTGTTGAAAATGGCTATTTTTTATTGTTAATTATGTTCACATTTTTAATTATGAGAATGATATTTTTCAATTGTGCTTTAATTAGCAAGGCATTTCAATTTTACACATGGTACAAACTACAAAGGATTTACTATGTACTCTGCGATCCATCATAGCTAATTGATGTAACTCCATTAATTTTTTAAATCCATGCAATGTTATGCTGAAATAAATTGGGTATCAATTTGCTAATACCATGTGCACACATATTTTACAAATATTTTACTTCTAAGAAACTTGAGAATAATAAATTAAAGTGAGAGATGAGGAGAAGAAATCAAGAATAGTATCCTGACTGACTATTTAATGCATGGAGCATAAATTAATACATATATATACATTCAGGGCTTGATTGGGCAATATGCAGTTCCTATATTAGAGGAGAAGTCTGTCTGGGGAACTGATGCTCCAACGCGCATAGCCTATATGGATACCCAGGTGCATTATTTTCATTTATCAGTTTCTAGCTTACATGAACATGAAGATGAAATACCCTCAAATGGTTTGTATACATTTTTTTATTCTGATTCATTGCCTCTTATACTTAATTTTCCTTATGTGATAGGATATAGCTAGAATGACATTCACAGCACTTCGAAACAAAAATACAGATAACAAGCTGTTCACATTTGCTGGTCCTCGTGCTTGGACAACTGCAGAGGTATGCCTAACGGAGTATATAACTCATTATGTGTTTTATTGCTTAGTTCTACATGTTCTGGAATATCTGAATAAAGACAATGTCTAGATGGTTTTCTATCATGTAATTGTTAAATTTTTCAATATACCATATGCATCACGAATTTGCACTGAAGCTAGAAGGATGCCTTGAAATTGCAAAGACATTTGATACACTTCTGGAAATTTGTTGTTTCTGAAGAGAATCTGAACAGTTCCTATTTGTTCACTTTAATTCATTCAATTTTTTTCTTAGTTCACTAGCTATATTTACTATATGGCCTAAAGTTAAATGGGCTACATTTGTTCAAGGAACAGCTTTAATGAGGCACACAATGTGGAGAATTTTTAGTGTTCCAGAATGGGATGGACATCGAATCTTTTATATTCTCCTACATGTATACTGAAGATTATTATTATCTACTCTAAATAAATAATCTATAATATTTCTCTTATACCATGCTATAGTGGCTCATTTTGTACGTAGCACTAATGATAGATTAACCCTTGGTCTAAGCTTTATATTAAAGTCCAATCCATGGTCATTTTGACATTTTACTAGGAATTTCAATGTGGAATTGTTTTTAAGAAAAGTTGCTCCATGTACTCAAAAAGGAAATTGTACAAAATAATTTAAAAAGAAGGGGCCACCCCAAAGCCATACAATAGAATGGGGACAAACTTGCCCACTGTGAGAGCTACCCATTCAAAACATGATATTAAACAGGGAGGAGATCCTATCATTCCCACTAAATGTATCCATATTCAATGGCCTATGTTACTTACAACCTATACCATTCATCAACACTATGTTTCTTCAAGTCCTGCATACTTCTTGAGGCAACAATTTTGAAAAGAATTTTCACAATTCACAATGAAAAACTACATACCAGCTTTGTTCTGGAGCAATGACCAAACGATTGTTTTTTTTTGAAAGTATTCGGGATGTTATAATTGATAAATACAAAATATGTTACAAGAGATTACAATTGGTGGGCCATCAGAAATGACCCTTCCA